>JADQWA010000136.1:61063-90045 GCA_018344505.1 Nebria ingens riversi | reverse complement strand
TATATATATATATATATATATATATATATATATATATTGTACAGGATTACATTAATCAGTGGATGTGTGTGCATATATTTGGCAATTGTGTTCGAATGCTGTTTCGCTAATTTTGGATTTTATAAGCTGTGCAATATCATAAATATTAAATATTTCATACTTAATCAATCAATAAAATATATTAAATTGTGATATGAGCAAGGCAATCAGCAACTCTCATTAAAATGATGGCTTTCTAAAATACTGCTGTTATCTATTAATAAAATATATTTAAACGAATGATATATATTTGTTGAGTAAATATAAATTTTAATTATTTACGTGGGTATAAAATATGCATTCGTATATAAATTAATATTGCACTAGCACTTCAACGAGGTAAACATAAGTATATATCTACATGTAATTACCAAAATATTTATAAATGTCTTGATGGCGCCAAATACCTCGAATTAAAGATACTCATTTAACGTTAGTTGGCTACGAAAATTGCACAATCTAATGTTTTTGTAGAGATGCCTATCTGTTACTTTTGATCTGTTTGCCAAAAATAATAGGTTGTTTTAAATAAGTTTCATCTTTATGATTTGCACTAATACACAACTATTTTGCTTTAAAATAAATTGTTTTTTATTTCGCGTAAGGTTAAAAAAACACCTGGATAAAAATAAATATACTTTTTAAATTTAAGACATAGTATGATACTTTTAATTTAAATAATTGTATATTTTTGGAATTAGTTAGGTGCGAGATGAATTTCTGTGTAAGACCTTTTTGAATCAGTGAATATGCCAGACAAACGGTCAAATACTTAAGTTCTTTCTACAGTATATACGTTGATCTAAAAATGAAAAGTAATTTTGTAAAATTAACTATTGGACAAATCAAATTATTTACATAAAAAAAATTTATAAATCATAAGAATCATAAATTGTTACGAGAACAAATTTATATTGAAGGTCCGTGTAGTTGGCTCCAAAATCAAGGGTACGCAATCCAAATGCCTAAACACTCATTTTAGACACTATCAAATTTCAAAATTGTATCAAACACGCACTTCAAAAAGAAATCAACAGATGGCTCAACCTATATATAATGGATTTTTTCCAAAAAATTTTTTTGAATGATTAATAATAGCATCTATTATGGCTTCATATGTACTTTTAATTCCAAAATGTTTACCAAATTTGAGAATAAAGTGGAACTATAAGTAATAATAAACATAATACACGTAGTACGATCTATGACTAATTTGGTATTATCAACAAAACACCTTCAATTTCTTAAAATTACAACAAAAAAGAAAATTAAACATATTTTGCCCAACTCTTGGGGTTCCTGTGAATTTGGCACCATTAATGTTTAATTGATAATAACTATTATCTAAGATACAATAGCAAAAAATTATTTGGGTGGTAAAAAGTTTTGAAAAAATTATAATTTGCACCCACACTTTGAGTGTCAAGTTCGGACCTTATTAAGTATTGTTTTAAAATTTCAAAACTATATTCATAGAACTGTAGAGGTACTTTTAACTCGAACCAAACCAACTTTAATTTCTATAGAAAATTTAGACGATATCTATTTATCTAATGTCAAACTTTAAATAATTTCTAATATGAATATGATTATTATTTTTTATTACCCAATTTTGACCTTCCATTGTACATGAATACGTGTATTCTATATACAATAAGTATGTAAATTAAAAAAAAAATACATGATTGAATCTTACAAAATCTCAGTACCCACTTCTGCTTGAAAATGCAACGTACGAGATGAGAAGTTTATAACATATTTTGTGTTAAACGAAATGAAATGCGTCAGAGAAATATATTAGTATTTGCGAAGAAACAGGTAAGTTACATGAGTAATTTATTTCAAAAGGTTTCTTAAGTCATATTCTTACATCAATCAAAGTATCAAATACTCAAAATGCTATATATACTTATCATTTTATGAACTGGGTACCAGATCCGTGAATAGGCACTAAAGGTGCGTGAAAAAATTCCAATTTTTTCCAATATTTTACACCCATATACTCGTAATTTATTTATCTAATCACAGACAATAGTTATTAATAATCAAATATTAATGGTGCCAACTTTACAGCAGTACCAAGAGTTGCACAAAGATAAATTCCAATTAAAAATTTTCAAAATATCTTCAACAATTACCGTGATACTTTGTTAGTACCAAATTCAAAATTTACAATTTTTTATGGCATAAATTTGTACTTATGATTTAATTTACGCCCTTAAAATAAATTTCAAAATATTTTCATAATTTGAGAAAATGAGGGTTGTCACTTATCCATCACTAATTAATGGTATATTTAGGTTAGGTATTAGTTGAACCAAGTTAAATAAATGTCTATTTACTAGAGTAAATTTAGATTTCCGTTTATTACTTTAATGCAAATTAAGAAATTCAAATTTTTCTATTACGTAATATGTTGTTTAATTCATGAATGCAGATGTCTACAAAATGTATTAAAATTCGTAAGGCGTTTGCTTCAAAAGGGTTAACAAATTATAAACTCAAAATGTTGACTCCTTCATAAACATTATAACTTATATTTAATTTAAAACTAAAGCATATTATATGATGAGAGACGATAAGAGTCTACGAGATTTAATATAATGGCATATTAAATATTTTTCATATCTGATCATTTTGCACAGGCGTGAAGCCTATAACTTATTTCGCAAATTGTTAAAGTTCATAGACTTGGATTCATGCGAAGAAAGAGAAAGTGAATACTAATCAAAATATAAACAATATAAAAACTTCAGTGTATAAAATAACGAAAAATGCATAACCTTGGTGATGAAATATTACTAAACGAATAAACTAAAATCAACGGTTTTATTTAGTCTTTTCCTCATATCAAAAGTAGGCTGAGGTTAAAATATATGACACTGTACCTATATCACCAGCAAATATACTATTAAAATCATTAATGAACAAGAACTATACAACTTCTAACAACCAAGATAATTATTGAGAATAACAACATTCTTAAAGAAAGTCACTACACAAAACGTGTCTCAATCAATAATAAACAATCATTTTTGTTGCTGGCAAACGATATCGACTGTGTGGATTAGTTTAGTATGAGTTTGTTTTTGTTGCAGTGTTAGTGAAAATTCCGGAAACATGAGTTTAGATTTTCCGTGTGAGTTTATGAAAATTGAGCGGCCAGTTTTTCAACAAAATCAACTGCAACAAGTATTGGATTACGAGAAGCCTAGAGGAAATTGTAAGTACCTACAAATATGTAGTATATTTTACTTTTTATTTGCCGTTAATTTTTATTTAATTATAAAATACTCAACTGGTAATAAATATTTTCACTTTTCATAATTTGTTGAACTTTTAGAAAAAAATAAAACCGATGAAAAAAAATTGGTTTAGAATTTTTTATTTACTTTCGTTTTTCATGCAAATGAGAATAACATTCGCAAAAATTATTAATTTCTATTGCTTATGTCCCAATATAGTTTCATCCTGTTTTCTATAAGGTAATATGCAAATATGTTGTAAAATAAATGTAAATTTGCATTTAATAAATGCCAATAATACGCCCAGTTGATTAAATGTATTAACTAACATCTCATAATATTAATGAGTATATAATAAAATAATTTTGGTTGTGAAATAATATCTAATTATGCTGACAAAAGAATGCCGATGTCATAGAAAATATATTCTAATAATAATTTCCGAATAGGTATCTAAAAGAAAATTTATTAAATTTAATTTCAAAAACGTTATTGCAGTACCTACCAATAATTATTGTTATTAAAATTAACAAAATAAATACATATTAAATTTTGTTTGATTGTTTAATTTCATTTACACCGACCAGGAATTTATTGCACTAAAAAAAGATTAAATAAGCTTTATTTGTTTATTGCTTTTAAGTGAAACAATTTTTTAAATTTAGCAAGTTCAATCAAGTAATTTTAAATATATTGTTGTTTAAAATCCTCTATAAAAATAAAATAAAAATGGTCTCCGAAAAAACCAATTAATATTGAACAAATACGAATTTCTAAATGATTTAATTTTTAAAACGATTTTATTTTATTATTTATTATGAAAGTACAAGCTATGCAAATTGTGTACTCATGCACAGCAATACAGAAACACAATTTCTTTTAATCTAATATCTATACGGTTATACCAAACAAGAAGTTCTTTACAAATTTTAAATACCTCTACATTGTACTTGAACTTTTATAAATTTAAAGTAAATTGATGCATTTTATGAGATTAAGAATACACTGTTTACATTACTTTTAAACAATATAACTATTTAAAATCCTGTTATTTTAATAAATTAACAAATCGATATTATAATTAAGATTACAAATTATGTGTTATTAAATTATGATTTACAATTATTCCAGCATTCACAATTGATATAATTGTAATTATAACGAGAGTGACAACATAATTTAATCACTTTGTGAACTATTACATATCTGGAAATTGCATATTAAATTATCGGCAGTGATACTTTGTACCACGCAAAGTTCACACGTAAAAACGAGACTATGCACATTAAGTGCACGTTTTCACATGTGAACTTGACGGGGTAAAGCGGCCATCATAAACGATCAATAACACCTTAACCTTAACCACCTCTTTGCCTATATTCCGCTTAATACAAATCAATTTCTACTAAGCATTACTTTTTGTGCATAACAACTTTTTTTTTGAACTTTTTTTAACTTATGTTGTGATAAAATAATCATAAAATTTAGTAATAAAATTAGTTTTAAAGATAATATTTTTTATTTTATGGCTATAGATTGGTGCATTGCAGTATATGAATTTTACCGCGTCATAAAATGTTTTTAGTTATTTTAACATTTCACTTAAACACAAATAATTAGAGCATACGCAGTTAAATATATTAGTTGTTATTTATTATGTGCCTTCATACATATAATTCTATAACAATTACAATTATATAAGATAGTATGATTATAATTTTACATTATATGCAAAATCTTACTAACAATTTTCGAATAGTAACAAACAGAAAGAATTTCTTCTTGCATCACAGGTCACTATAAAAACTTAAACTCAGCTATATATTAACATCTGCAGTGTCTTGCACTGGACTTCCTTATACGTAGTAGGTATATTTTGTTTAGATAAAAAGTGTATTAAAAAAGTTTTCAAATTAACTTAACACCTAACGAAATATTTATATATATATATAATATATATATATATATATATATATATATATATATATAATATATTTATGGTGCAATTTTCGGAACACAATAACCATGTATTACGCGACCTTCAAGTATATAATTTTATCTGTATTAGAATATTTGCATATATTAAAAATAACACACGCTAAAACCTGCCAATAATAACAGTTTATATTTTTTCTATTACGATAATGAAAAATAATAGTAAGTAATAACAACACCAGTAAGCATTACCATTCGTGCAGAATGAAAATCAAGGAATGATTTATTTGTGATGGCAATCAATTATCATGATAACATATGAAACCAAAATGGGTAAAATTAAATACAAACAAAACTTTTAAATGTTAAATTTTAGGCTTATTTTTATCACTATTATAGACTATTTACTAAGCGAAAAACATTTCAATATACAACATAACTATATGTATATTAAGATTTGTATTTTAAATCTCTATAAGTGAACTCTATAAATAAACAAAATATCACTAAAAGATGCAACTGCATGAAATTAAATTCTGTTTGATTGCTATAGGTATGATGTAATTTTGACAACTTGCGTAATGAAATCAAGCATCCAAAGCATTTAGTATATCATAACAATCAATTGCAACGGAAATTATATTGTTTAGTTGAAAATTGAGACATTCTAATATAATTATTCCTGTAATCTACTAATCGTAATTCGTATTTATGTTTGTCGGTGCTCGCTTATTCGTAAATGTTGTCGCTACTTTTCCTGTGGAAGTATTTTAACCATTTTTGATATACATCACTTTAGGAATATAATCATTAAAAAACAAAACGAAGTCACTCTAATAATTGGTTAAGAGAACATTTTTCGTAATGCACGAATGCCTAAAGTATTACATGGCGAATTTCTGTATAAATAAACAATATATGTACTAAATTTAAAATGATTAAAGTAGCAATCAAACAAACAATGACATAGTAATCAATCTAAGATATCTATCTTTATATCATGAGAATTATAAAAAGTACGTATTCGGTGAGCTGTTTAGCTTTGGCTGTGCCAATTCCTAAAGTTTAGCATAGCGAATATCTGTATAAATATACAATATACGTACTATACTTAAAATGATCATAAAATAATCAATCAACGATATCTATATTTATATCTTTGGTATTATTAAAAGTATATATTCGAGATTAACTATAATATATATTATTCAAAACAAGCTTATTTTTTTTTTAAATAGCTAGTTCAGTTTATTTATTTATTTTAAAATTTATTATGCTATTATATTTTGACGGTATTCGAATATAACGTGCATAGACTTTAGATATATAAAATTGATCCCAAAAATAATGAATGTTTCTGAATCTCAAACAAAAATATAGTCGTCTAAAAACCCAACTAGCACAATGGTTGTAAATTCGTTGTAATGTTCACTTTAATAACGTTTTTTATAACGTTTAATGCGTAAGAAACATATTTTTGGATATTACAACGGATTTACGACCATTGTGCTTAGCAATGCACGATGGGGAGTTTTTCCAGGATGTTCTCGAACTGCTCATAAGTTCCCCAAAATCTGGAACATTCGAGAAAATGCTAAATATGGGATGAGAAAAATATAATTTTGCCACCAATTTACAAAACTAACTCTTAGATAGTATGAACACTAAACCGTAAACCCATTTTGAAACGAAAAGCTATTTCATAATAGAAAACGAATTAATAGATGAAAATTAGGGAATTATATAGTTCTACAAAGTAACGGCCAACACCATCCACGATTCTTGATTTAATATGTATTGATTAAAATTAGTAATAATTTAATTTATTTTGGTTTTCTACTAGTAACATTTTTTTGTTTTTAATTATTTCAATTATATATATATATATATATATATATATATATATATATATAAATAAATATATATATATATATATATATATATATATATATATATATATATATATATATATATAAATATATATATATATATAATATATATATATATATATATATATATATATATATATACGAGGGTGGTCTGAAAAGTTTCCGACCTAACAAAGATACAAGACATTTTTTCAGAATTTTTTTTTTATTGTTCAACATAGTCTCCTTGTAACTCTACACACTTCTCCCAGCGATGCTCCCATCTCTGTAACCCGTCCAAATAGTACTCGGCCTTTTTCTCTGCAAAATAATTGTTCACGAATTTTAGATGAGGGAACAAAAAGAAGTCGCTTGGGGCTAGATCTGGTGAGTAAGGCGGATGGTCAAGCAGTTCAAACCGTAATTCGTGGATTTTCGCCATGGCAACAGAGCGTTGGAAATCTTCATTCGAACACGTTTTTGGTCTAACGTGAGCAAACGCGGCACCCAACGCGCGGACAGCTTTCTCATGTCTAAATGTTGATTTAATATGTGACAAACACGTTCTTTTGACATGTTCATAACCTCTGCTATCTCTCTCACTTTAATTCGGCGGTCGTCTAGCACCATTTCGTGAACTTTGGCGATGTTTTCGTCGGTAGTTGCAGTTTTTGGACGTCCCGAACGTTCATCGTCTCCCAAGCTCTTACGGCCACGTTTAAATTCAGCTGCCCAAAATTTCACTGTGGTAAATGATGGTGCAGAGTCCCCATACACAGAATCCAACTCATCTTTGATTTGCGTAGGCGTATTGCCTTTCAAAAACAAATATTGATGACAGCTCGATACTCGATTTTGTCCATTTTCATAAAAACACTCACATCAACTCACTCAAACGACTGTTACATAACAACTGCGCGTCCAAAATGGCTGAAACTTTGGTGAGTAACTGTCAACAGATGAACAACGAAATTTCCTAGCTTTTATTTACGAGTGCTGCTATCTTCATGTTGAGGTCGGAAACTTTTCAGGCCACCCTCGTATAATATATATATATATATATATATATATATATATATATATATATATATATATATATATCCTACTAATGCTGCGATTTTGAGCAAGTTTATAGATTTGTAATGAAAATCTGTAAAAATTTGAAACGGAATTGTAGATTCACTCAGAATTGCAGAATTAATTTATGAGTAAAAATATCGATAGTTGGACTTATATAAAGCGATTATACAAGACAAACTTCTATATTGGCCAAATTGATTATGCGTTAGTTTTATTATGCTGATGTAATAACTTTAATTTTATTGCTATAGTTACGTTATATTGTCAGTTTTTAATTTTGTTACCTACTCTAAAAGTTGTATTTGGTTACTATAGTTTCACTCATACAAATTCGCAATTATGCAATGATAGAAATATGCATTTTTAACTCAATCACACCGTATATGGTATTTTATCAGTAAAGACATTCCAGACTAGAAAGCAATATGTTGTCTTCCACAATATATTAGTATCTATTCTATACAAAACTATGGATAAAATTACTAATCAAATAAAAAATGATTATTTGCTTGTAACTCCATAGTAAAGTCGTCTGTGTGTATATAGGTATGTATTGGCACTTTTAAAATGGCCAGTGTCGTTATCTCAGTTTTGTGTCCTCAAAATGTATGTATTACTTCTTAAAAGACATTATGTATACTGCAAATACCGCAAAAGAACGAACCTTGTTTATCAAAATAAGGAACAATCCATATATGCATAATGCATATACCTTCTTTTTATCATTCGTATTTAGCAATTAACAACTTTATATTTAATACTAACATGCATGTAATATCGTACATTTCCGGATAATTAATTAACCTTACAACTATATATTGGTATTCATAGCCATGTGAATTGAATAATTAAATCAAATTGATATATTATACATGTCATTGACATAGATAAAGAATCATGAAAATTTCATAATAAACGTGTTAAGTATGCAGCAACTTGAGCTGCAGTTCCTGCAACCCGGGTACGTTCCTGTTCAATTCAATACCTATCCTAAAATGGCTGCCACAGTACAAATGGAAAGAAGATTTGGCAAACGATTTAATAGCAGGTTTCACTGTTGCTATTATGCACATACCTCAAGGTACTGAAATAGATTTAAAATTGTTGTTATTGCTATTTATTATTTTTATTATTCCAGGTATGGCGTATGCTCTTTTGGGAAACGTACCTCCTATAGTAGGAATTTATATGGCGTTTTTTCCTGTTATTGTATACTTTTTCTTAGGAACTTCTAAGCATAATTCAATGGGTAAATATCAATAAAACATTCTTTCATTTCTATACCCTTTTGTCTGTCTATCGTTAGCGGGATCGCTACGATTTCTTAATATAAATAACAAAGAAATTCTTATAGAAATTTAGCTATTATATATTTAACTATATATTGATATCTAAAATATTATCATTTACAACCTTACAGCTGTATTCATAGAATTCTAAACACGTTATATTTAACCTTGTTAACAATTTCAAATAACTTATATTATTTGAAATTGTTTGCAAAGTTAAATATAACGTGTTTAAAATTCTATGAATACAGTAAATAATATAAATTTCAAAATAAATAACTAAATTTCTCATTAAATACCAAAATATTCTTTATTCAAAAGAACTATATTAGCAATATCATCAAATCTTTTATATTGTATTTACGGTACATCCATAAATCGAAATTATAATTACAAATTAGACTTACAATTATTTTAAAAGTGTAATTATGAATGCAATTATTTCCTATATTTTACTTGCGATGTGTGACTAACTGCTTATGTAAATTTGAGTAATAATAATTTTGATTTGTAATTCAAAAATAGTATTTTTAAATAGAATCTTAATTTCGATGTATATAAATATACACAATAAAAACACAACTGAACGACTGATTAAACATAGCTTTGCATACAAACAATTGTGGTAGTACTTGGATATAAATATACTTATATTTCTGAGAAAATAATTTACTAAATGAATAAAACATAAAAAAAACAATAATTTATATATTGCGTAAATTTTCCAAAAAATTATCCTGAAGTTTAAGTGTTACGTTTGACTAGCAACAGTGTAAAGTTTATTTTTTATCAGAAAGTAATTATTTATAATAGAATAATTTTATGCATAAATTTGTTTTAGGAACCTTTGCAATCATATGCCTGATGACAGGAAAAGTAGTTTTGGACATCACTCACGATGAAGCAAATTATATTTCAAATTTTCCATTAAATGTAACAGATACTGACGATCCTGTGCCAATCGCTCATACTCCAGTAGAAATTGCGACTGCAATTACATTTGTTGTTGCCATACTTCAGGTAAGAAAAATATTATACTATTAAGACTAGCAAACTTCGCTAGTTTGACTCATAAAACAATAAGTGATTTAAGAATGGTAAAACTGTTTGCATGTACATACCTAACTATTTATGTTTCGTAAATGTAATCCCATTAATGGTTACATAATTATAATTCGAATTCCAGAACTATGAAAAAGTTATGGTATAATTAGATTTTCCTTTAAGAATGAAGGAGAAACGAAATAAAGCGGAACCCAGTTTCACTGTTATTACGTACATATATACGTAATATAATTAGTAACGTAGGCAAATTTTCGGGTATTGGGATTTTCCTAAAATTTCGAATGAAATCAATCAATATCTGTTTATGGTTTAGTTCGATAGTTGTTTTACGATATGGTTATTTAAAGCAAATTAACTATTAAAATCTCAATAATTTATTAGTGATGTATATATTTTCTACTTGTAATGTTTACCAAGAATTGAAATTCAGTCCAAGATAACTGGGTTATAAATATATTTATACTGAGTTACGGACTTGTTTCAGGACTCAGTTCATGGTGTTTTTTATATTAACGTCATTTGCTTTAGTAGCTTTCGCTAGTATCTCAATAAAAATTAAAATAATGATATTCTCATAACTTTTCTGACAACATGACTTTTTACTAAGACTTAAATGTTGTGAGTTACAAAAAATAAATTACTCTTTAAATATCTGAACATTAATTGAATAATTCCGAAATAATTCATATTTTATTTGTTGTTTTGATTTTTTATATTGCCAACGTCAATGCTTGCTATTGTTAATTTCTGTACCAATATATTCACATGTACAAGATAAAGATAAAGAAAATATAATATATGTGTTGTTGTTTTCAGTTGCTTATGTATATTTTTCGTTTGGGAATAATAAGTACTTTGTTATCAGAAACATTAGTAAGTGGATTTACTTCAGGGGCTGCTGTTCACGTCTTAATATCACAAATCAAAGATTTATTCGGTTTGACTATCCCTAAACATAAAGGTGCTTTCAATGTTATATACGTAAGTTTTTGGCTATGCGTATTCGACAGCTGCACATTGCATATAGGTATTAAAAAATATATAAATTACTTTCAGTCTACTATAAGTCTCGTTCAAGAGATCCCTAATCTTAATGTTGTGGCAACTATTATATCAGCTGTTACAATAATAATATGTGTTATTAATAATGAACTTTTGAAGGTAAGACGGATTTGCTGCTCACCGGAGCTGAACATTATATAATATAACATAACAGACACTATTCAAAAATAAATTTGAACCAGTTTCTTTTTATTAAGTGTTTTATATTCTATTTTTTTGGATTCTCTAGACATTTTTATTGTTTGCTTTAATGCTATAATGCAGAATTAAAACACACACACACACATAAACGCGCGCGCGCAGACGTCTTTCTAAAAATATTCAGATTCGATTCATGGAAAGTCAAAAGATTTCCGTTAAAATTCCAAAATCGATTTTTTCATGATTACAATACATACTTATTATTTCGTATAAGAAAAGTAAAAAACATGAAATTAAAACGAAACATTTTTAGCCTAGAGTAAGCAAGATTTCAGTGTTTCCAATACCAATAGAATTGCTTGTAGTTGTGACTGGTACTTTGGTATCCAACCATTGGGAATTTAAAGATGTTTACAACGTCGACATTATTGGTGATGTACCAAGTGGGTACGTTTATTTTGTGAATAAAACATCTGTATCTAGTACACATTAAAGCTCTATTTTGAAAAATACAATTATTTCAGTATACCGGCGCCTGTTTTACCAGATTTTTCTCTGATTGGAGCAGTGGCAATTGATGGAGTTATAATTGCAATTGTAGCGTACACAATAGCGCTTTCTATGGCTTTAATTTTTGCACAAAAATTAGAATATGAAGTTGATGCCAATCAAGAATTATTAGCTCAGGTAAGTTTAATTTCTGCCATGTCCCACGTACTTACGATGTTATTACCTACTTGATTTTATATTTTAGGGTGCCGGTAATTTATTTGGTTCATTCTTTGCATGTATGCCATTTTCTGCATCATTGTCTCGTTCTCTAATTCAACAAACAGTTGGTGGAAGAACACAATTAACATCATTTGTGTCATGTTTTTTGTTGTTATTCGTGTTGTTATGGATTGGACCATTTTTTGAACCATTACCGAAGGTAATATGAAGTTTTTACTAAAAGTGTTCACCAGACATTTTTGGTAGTCCTAGTTTAAAGTTATAATCTAATATTAATAATCTAAATAATCATCTGTGTTTTTAATATAATTTTCATCATTTTCTGTGCTGTTGTTTATTAGTGTTTTAAAAAATATATTTTTCAATTAAATTGACATTGATAGAATTAGAGGATTACCTCTATACGTTACTTTGGGATGTCCATGTCCAATTGTAGTATTTACTTTTATATGATTATCTATTGCTATTTATCTTTTTTTTTATTCCAGAGTGTATTAGCTAGTGTAATTGTTGTAGCTTTAAAAGGGATGCTAATGCAGATAGGATCCGTAAAAAAATTCTGGCGTTTGAGTAAATTAGATGGACTCGTTTGGATCATCACGTTTCTAACAACAATTATTGTAAATGTTGATATCGGATTATTGGCAGGTGTTGCAGTTTCGCTTTTAACCGTCATAATACTCGGAATGAAACCCTACACATGTCTTTTAGGATCAGTACCTAATACGGACCTATATGTGGATATTACACGTTACAAAAAAGTAAGAAATTTAACTCATGTTACTTCTATAGAAGATGTAGAATTCACATATAAAGCACTTACACATCAGAATGTTTATTTTTAAAACTTTTTTTTGTGATTTTAGGCCATAGAGCTGCCAAACATAAAAATATTCCATTACTGTGGTGGTATTAATTTCGCTACAAGAAATTATTTCAAAAGCCAACTGTACCGATTAGTCGGTTTAAATCCACAAGAAATTTATGCTAAAATAATGAAAAAATCAAAATATGGAAAGACAGCATTGGTAAGTTTATGAACTCTTTTCATATTCATAAGAGAAATATTTAATCCTACATATGTCCTAAAATATACTTTTATATAAAACGATGGCAATCATTTACTTTTCAATAATTGCTTCTTTTTAGTTATAAAACACAACAGTTCATTAACGAGCGGAAATCGCTTTATTTAAATTGTTTTATTGTTTATATTGTACACACTGTGATGTGTGAATGAAAAATCTGAAAGACGACTTTTAATTCAATTTTTGTTTTACCTAAACTATCTTCAGCTTTATTACACATCGGGCGTTCTTTTTCAGTGTAATTTTCTCATGATTATACTCAAGTTATTTTTATTTTAGCAAGGAATAGATAATGTTGCATATGAAAACAATGGCTTACCAATAGAAAATACGGGTTATAATTACAACGCAGCCGACGTGAAATATATTATTGTTGATTTCTCTGCTTTATCGTATATTGACCCGTCGTCAGTAACCACAGTAAAAATGATCGTTGAAAATTTTCAAAAGATTGATATTGAATTAGTTTTTGCTGGCTGTTCTGGTTTGTATTCTACAACTATTGGAAATAAGATTATTTGAAATTAATCTTTACAATTCATTTCAGATCCAGTGTATGAAATGATGCAAAAATGTGGATTAATAAATTACTCAAATTTACTTAAAATATTTCCGACTGTAAATGATGCTGTACAATACTGTATTACCACCGTTGATATAACAGCACTTTAATAGTATTATTAAGTTACCTAAATGTATAATTATTATAAATTTAAATTAAATATTTTTATGAAGTATAAGTTTTACTTTTATATTTATGTGTAAACTTAACCTTATTATAAAGTTCCATAACGATCAACAGGATTGATTGCTATGATAAATGTCTGTTTATATATATATATATATATATATATATATATATATATATATATATATATATATATATATATATATATATATAATATATATATAATAATAATAATAATACGTATATAATGAATTTCAAGTTGGCTATATCAACTAAAACAAAAACCTCCGAATCTGTCAATAAATTTTGACATATTTACGAAAAATAGTGAATTTTAGTTTCTGAGCATGAGTAATCAAAATACTATACAACCGATTAACTTTAAGTAAGCTATTCTATTTTTGTTTAACTTTTACTGATAATCATTAATACATGGTTCACATTTAGATTAGTTTTTGGCATAAATTTAAAAGAATTGTATCCCCCATGGTATCTACATCCAGCCATAAAGGTAATTTATCAATTTACCATTTTCATTACCGAAAATATATTTGTTCTTTTTGGGTTGCACATATGTATTATATTTGCGATAGACACAAGACCATCCTTTATTTCCATAGAAACAGCACATCTCTATGTCTAATGACTTTAGTTATTTGACTTCTGTGTACATCTTTTTATACTTCTTGACCAATAGAGACAAACTAAGATACAATACGTTTAATATAATTTTTTGTAGAACTTATTCTATCTAATACAAGAAACTATAAAAACGCAATCAAATGAAGAATTTGATATGGAAAATATTCTAAGGTAAATATTTAGATTTATAAAATTTAAGAATTCTTTTGAATATTATTTTAAATATTTAAACAAGAAATGCAAGAGATATGTAAGCTTTATAATTAAAAATAAAATTATTATAACTCTTGAAAATGGATTATATCAAATATCATCACATTGAAACTATATATTTATATAAAAGAAAATAATAGAATTCAATTTTTATGTAAAAATGCGTCAGTATAAATTTCGATTAAATGTGATTTGGTTCACATTTGTAACGAAATTTACGAATTACCGTACAAAATTTTTATTTGTGTATTACATTACAATAACAATACTGATGATAACAACATCCCAATATAATAGAATTAAATAATAAATAACCAACATTTAATCTATCATTTTAGCAACACAATAGATTTATTAATAAAATCCAAATAAGGACTAAACAAAAGTTCTATAGAAACAAATTATTATTATTTTAAAAGCAATTAATTATTTCATGTAAACATTCAAAAACATATATATGTTTCACACTATTTCTAAAAGTATTGTACTTGTTCATTTCTTTGGAGTCAGGGTCAAATCTAGATAACACAGGTAACTCGAAAATTGTATCATTTAGATCAGATAAAGACACAAAATTACGTATGTGATAGGAATAACAGAATTATATATTTTAAACAAGTTATTGTGAATTTTCTTATTGCTATTTTATATAAAACTCGCTTTAAAAAATTATACTTGCTGTCTAAAATATAAACAAGTAAATTTGTTATTATAAATTAAATGATTATTTATTTCTGAAGTAATAAATCTACCGTTCGGAGTTTATTTAATCAACAAAAACTACTCAAACGAAGATTAATGAAAGGTAGAAATATTTTGGATTGCGACGTGTCTCTAACAGCAGTCTTCTGGAGTCTACGTAATTTTTTGGAATTACTTCCGATCGCTATATTTCCTCCTCAGTCCGATGGGCACTATTGGTTGAATTTTTCTACAAAATATTACTATGAATTTTTAGATACAGTTCGAAAAGGATATTGTAGCCATCTGATTCAGGAAATTGTTATATGGTAAGTTTGTATACGTGTTGATGAATGTTCAAGAAGTTCGACGATATTAAACATCGTTGAACGTTCATCCCATTACATTTCACCCAACACTGATTGCCAAGTCATTTATATATTTTTATTTTGCATATGTAAATTCTTTAAGTGATTTTTGGCGAATTATCAGGGTTATGGTTAGTCGTAATATAGTCTTTTCGCTACTGAAAAATGACGTCAGTTACTTAACCATAGTTACGTATTTAGCTATCTTACACGGGAGCATGGTAATTGATGTTTACTGAAAATAATATGATTTGTTACATGTAAAATAAGGTTTCCAATTGTTCAAACGTAGGTAGAATATCACGTTATTTATATCTAATGTCAACTCAGTATAAATCAGTATTTTCGCCTAGCATAGCCATGATTATGCAACATATAACTCAAGTTACACATAGTTACTGTCACGAAAAATCGCCTCTATAGTAACGTATTATGGACGTATTTTTTACCGTAGTGAAATTTGCAAAGTTTACCCTTTCTTGGTATTAATAATTTAATACCTAGGCATAAGCAACCTGTGGGTCTTTGCAATTGAATTGGTTGCTATATTTACATTATTTTAAAAGTTTACGTATTCAATTAATGAATTACAAGTTTAAGACGAAAACACTCCAAATATTGAAAAGATCAACGGTATTATCAAAATCGAACGACCTTGAAGATTCACTAACTAAATCTCATGTACAAACGTAAATTATTCTGTTTTAATTTTACAGTGAACTTATGAATCTTCCAGCACACAATTTAACATTCTTTATCGAATTTCTTGATATGCTCAACAATTTAGTGGAGTGTTCTTCGCAAACTGAAGAAGTTACTCAACATGCCGCTTTGGTATTAGCTCGATATTATACACACTCTTTGTTTATACGATCATTTCCACCAGAAAATATGAGCAATGTAAGTAAATGTTGTAATACCATTACTATTGTGTTTTGCATCAATTTGTTACAAAGAGAATTCTACGAAAATATAAATGCATAGCCTTTTCATTACTGTATAAATTCACTAAAATTACAAGAGCTATAGATGGACTATACTAATTCATCAATATGCTTAACAATGTATTCCCGTTTATAACAACAAAATCATATCGTCATTTTTAGAAATTAAAAACCTATCTAAAAATGTTATTTCCAAATTGGTTGGAGGAATTTTTAAATAATTTCAATTAATTTTTTTTACTTATGGTGATTCTTCAAATGTTATTAGAACACATGCCATTTCTTACTTCCATAATATACATATATGTATATTTGTTCTTATAAATATTTCTAGTTATCAAGAAAGCACATTGGATTCGTATTATTTCTTATTTACTTCTGGCGTCAACTCAAACCAAATTTGATAAATAAATTATTTCTTGTATCGAAAAAAAAGCCAAACATGGTACAATACTCACGGGAATTATACAACGAAGATATGTATGTGGATTCTTCTAGATATTTAACAGATAAACCAACACAAACCGAAAATATAGAAGAGGAAATCGGAGAGGAAGATTGTGTAGAAGCAAATTCAAATTGTACTGGAAATGCATCTTCTACAGATTTAGATTATAATTCTATTGATTCAGATTCAAACACTACAAATATAAATACAAATTCAATAGTTACAGATTCCAATACTGAAATTATACTTAGTTCGTTTTCAAAAGATTTAAATTCAAACTCGGAAATATTATCATGTTCTAAAGAGATAAACTCTAAAATAATTGATTCGAGCTCTAAAGTCGTAGCTATAAATCAAATTAAAGGAACTTTTAATACAAAACGTATTTCTGAAGAATACATTCCCGAAAAAACTGATTGCAACAAAGAACGATGTACGATTAAAGAGTATAATATAGTCACCTCAACACCTTATAAAATTGAAGACAAATATTCTATATTAGATCAAATTCAACCAGACAAAATAGATAATTTTTTTGAGAATATCAAAAAGAAAAACTGTTATTTTCGCCAGACGTCCTATACGCAGACTACACCAGAAAATAATGAGTATAGCGAAATTTTTAAAACTCCTAAAAGCCCAAAAAAAATTCGAAAACGCAAACTAAAAAAACCCCAAATTGTTGTGATGAAAATAAACTATTGTAAACATGATCGACATTTTCATATTAAAAAAACAAAGACAAGTAAATGCAATAAAATTAATAGATATAAAAACAATAATAAACAGGAAATTTTAAACGAGAGTTATGAGATTGCGAGTCCTAATCGTTTTGAAAATACTACTTTTACACCGAAACCTGAAGGCGAATATATTTTTGACTCCTTTATTGGGAAACTTCATGAATCTTGTACGCCTGATGTTAAAACTGGAAATTTGAATCCTTTTGTAGCCAATTCTTGTACAGATTCTTGTCCGTCGGCAAGAAGTGACGTGTACAATCGAATTGTAAAATATGGTTGGACATATAATACAAATGACAATCTGGAAAAGAATAAGTGTCTCGGTACCCCTCACGATATGCCCTATCAATTATGCTACGATAATGATTTGAGTCTTGAAAATACTTTCGATGCTTCAGTTGTCAAAAAAACAAATGTTGTTGATAGTCTGAAGAAGGTTGGATCGAAATTTTGGTTCTTAAAAAATTGGATACCAAATAAGTGGAGTTTAACAAAATCTGTAAGTCATGAAGGTTTAATTCAGGGCAGAAAAGGTATCAAACATCGTAAATCTTATAATACTATTTAATATTTATCTTGTGAATGTAAATAATTATGTTATTTATTTAATAAAATATTTTAATTGTTTTTATTTTTAATATTTACTTAAACATATGAAATAGTTTAACATACATGAATGGATGTAAAGGGCTTTTTGCTCTTTTCTGTTTTCTAACGATGCACTGAGTTGAAAACGGATTAAAATGCTTTAAAGTAGTACATTTCAGTGTCGCATTGTGACTCCACAAATGCAACTATTTAATGCTTGTTCAAAGCGATTTGTCGGCAGATTCAAAACAGTTATAAAATAGTGTATAAATATGAAAAAATGATTTTCGAAAAATGTCTATTAAAAACTTACAAGTTTTCTTACGTTTAGAAATTCAAAATACTTGCTGATTTTAGTGAGTTTCGGACTTATGGCGTCATCTATAAAACTATTCGAAAATCTATTACGTTGCGGTTCAAACCATTTGATGGCTAGAAACAGGTTAGAGTTCATAGCTATTAAAATTTCGGAGCTTTTACTACCTGTCAGCTATTTTTGCAATTTATGGGTTGCAAATTTGCTCACGCTCAAGTACCCTTATGCCTTATTATCAAAATACTGATATCACAAACGAAGTATGTATACACAAATATGTACAAATGTAAAAATATGCGAAGCGTCCTGCAATATTTTTCTTTACTTATTTAATTTAAGATCAGATTTATAATCAAGATATAACGGAAACTGTCGAACATGTATGGTTTTCGTTTGTCGAGGCATAGCGTGTGACACCTATAGTACGGCAATGGAATTATCGTAGCCATCTATAGTGTGTGGATGAAATTACAATATTTAGCACTGTATAGCTTATGCATTAGGTTATACGTCTGTGTATACTGTGTCTGTGCTGACATGTAATTTATAAAATAAATAGACTATCCCCTTCTTTCCTATATATTTATATGAAATAATGTTTTATATACAATGATTTGAAGTTGTCGTAATCACTTATCAAAATATAATCATATTATCACATATGTTTTTGTATTTCAATTGCGCATTTCAAGGTGAGACCCAGAATGACAGTTCATTCCTATCATTCAATTTGAAATCATTGCTGCAACCAGAATTAAAGTATATACAGTCTCAGAAACAACGCTATGTTGCTGATTATAGTGCTGATTAGTTTTACTCTAGTGTTGATTCATTGGTTACTAACAAGTCCATATGGATACTGGAAAAAAAGAAATGTACCACATCCGGTTCCAAATGTTTTATTTGGAAATTTGGGACCGTCATTCACACTAAAGAAAAATATGGGACAAATTTATAAGGAAATATACAAGTAAGAATGTTATCTGTTTACTTTATGAAAACTATTTTTTTTTAATTTGTAAATTATGCACCTACAAGCTATTAGACAATAAAATGGCTTTTTTTTGTTTATATTGTAACAAATAAAGGTAAAACTGAGTCTTTCGTTGGCAATCTGACGTTTAGTAAAAAAAACATATAACCGTTGACGGATATTTCCAGAAAATTCATCGAATGTGTTTTCTTGATCTGCCCCCCCCCCAACCTAAACTTTGCCATGGCTTAAGGGGCAAATCCCTTCGTAGGGTATGCTTTCTATGTATTTCGTTGCAACTGTCAGATTGCCAACGAAAGACTCAGCTTAACCCAAATAAATACTATATTTAAACATCGTTTGAAGAGTTTAAATTACGAATCAGGGCAAATACACCCTTTTGTTCGACAGCAAAATCAATATATTATTCTAGTAAAAACCAATTTAAAAAAGTATTGTCGAATTAAATACTACAGTTAAGTGGCAAATAACACCATACGTATTTATTTCTCCAGTGATTCCATTCTCATATAAGATCATAGGTCATCCGTCGCACACTTTACTGCCGCCTTCTATTTGATCAACTCGAGTTATGCTGAGTAGTAGGAGGCACGTAGAATTTTGATTTACTCACCTATTTTTAAATTGAGATAGTTCGGTTTTTATACTGATAGAACCAAATTCGTTTCACTACATTCTTGACAGCAATATATCAACATGCCTCGTAAAGATCACGACTTACAACATTTCCTAAAGCCTAAGCCCCAACAGCAAACGTGATAGCCCCTTAATAAACATTTATACAGAATATGAGTTTTCTATATTACTATAAGATGTCAGAGAATGCAAGATAAGTGATTTAAAAAATATATATATATTATTTTCTAGCGGGCACTAGCACACTAGTTACGAATGCCTAGATTTTAACTTTCTATATTTAATATCTACCATGAAATTCCTGGTGAAAAAAAAAATTCCTTATATTATTCAGTAAAATTACATTTAATTGTCTATTATTATTGCAGTAAAACGGAAATAATTTTTAAAGTAAATTTACAATAAATAATATTGCCAGTAAGCAATTAGAAAATCCGAAGTTATATTTAAATATATAAATTATATCAAAGACGTTCAATTTTTAAATTTAATTGATCCTAATCTGTTATATTGACCCCTTTACTAAGATAGTTGTTTGAAGCATTTTATTATATGCCTGTCTCTAGAGACACAGACAAGTATAACATCTGTGGTAGATATTGATATATCATTACTATGCAATTTGCAATGGCATTATTTGTAACCGAACTGGTAGGAATAGCGCGACCATCTGCAGTTAAATAATTTTATAAAAATAACTTATGTATTAGAAAACAGAAAAATAAAGTACTTCTATTCTGAAATTGAAAGAACGTGTCTTTCGCGTGTAAAATAGTATCCATTTTACACTTATTTGCACTGATTGAGTTTCAAGATTAATACTAATGGTACGCACGACGTCTTACACTACAATTGTAAAACGAATAAACATCTGCAGTGTCTTACACTTGACTTTCTTATACGTAGTATACATATTTTGTTTAGATAAGGAGGATATTAAAATACAAAATTTTAAACATTCAAGAAAATATAATTATTCATTATACGCTATATTTGAATTATTATGGCCGGACGTGTTTTAGTTTTCAAATGAGCTTAGACCTAACAAATTATTTATATATAATATTTTTTTAAATATACTAACTTTTGACAATAGATGTTAAATTTCAAATCACAAATAGTCTAATTTATTTTCCTATTAAACAGTTGACAGACATAGTTGGTCCGATTTACTAACTATAAATAAGAAACGTAAGAATTTCAATAGCAATTTTTGTGTAACTTTTGTTAACTTTTTGAAGAAACTTTTACAAACAAAAGTTGTACAAAATATTAATATCTTTTATTTTAACTATTTTTATTGTAAATGCATCCGTTTGAGAGATATTGCAAAAATCGCAAAAACTTCCTGGGATAAACATGCACTTCTAGGTTGAATATGTTTTTCAAAATTTGGTTATCTTGCGAGCCATATAAAAAACTTATATTTAAAGTTTCGTGAATGATGTAAATGAATGCAACAATCGCAGACCAGTAAAATATGTTTGCTTTCTATGTAATCATTGAAGTTATATATCATTTTAATATTATATTACAGTGACTATGAAGGTTTTCTATACGTCGGTTACTACAAATGTCGTACACCAGCAATCGTGATACGAGATATGGAATTAGTCAAAACTATTTTAGTCAAAGATTTTCCTAGTTTTCACGACAACGATTTCCATGTAGATTTAAAGGTTGATCCAATCTTTGGTAGAAATCCATTCGTTTTAACTGGTCAGAAATGGAAAGAAGTGCGATCCTTAGTCACTTCCGGAATTACATCAAGCAAAGTACTTTTACTAATAATTACATTCCTATATCATCGATTTACGTAAAATAACCTTAGATACCTATAATCAACCATACTATAATGTTGCTATTCTATATAACTCTATAAGTGCTATAAGCTTTATAATCTTCAACGGAATATACAGTTTGGTCATTGCCAATATAGTGTCGGAGATTTTTTAAACAAGATAGATAATAACACCATAAATGTTCCGACTCGTTCGAAAAGCGGAACACTAAATGCTATATAATACTTCTAATAATACGAACACTGGATACATTTCAGAATCTTTGTTCTAGGTTAAAAATATGCTTTACCTCATGACAAATGTCTGTAAGAATATGGTAAATTATTTAGAAAAAAATCCCGATGCGAATAGTGCGAATGGTCTCGAAGCAAAAGAACTAGCATCAAAATATACTACGGACGCCGTAGCTTCCTGCGCCTTTGGTTTGGAAGGGAATTGTTTTGAAAGCAAATCAGAGTTTCGAGAAATAGGCAAACTTTTTTTGACTCCTACATTTTGGATGGGTATACAACATATGGTTATATTTATAATGCCATCTTTAGCTTATATATTACAAGCCAAGTAAGTGAATAACATATGCTAGTACAGTACAAATGACGTCTTCACTGATCTGAACTAAAATGAGTTGTATACCTTTTACAGTTAGAGATATACATTTTAAAGGCATATTCTGCTAATATTATTTCCATAACAACACCAACAAAATTTATATATTTTTATATCATTATTGTTAGAAGAAGCTGATAAGGATTTTTTTTAGAATAATGACGGATGAAGTTCAACAATGGTTTACAGGAGTCATAAATGAAGCAGTGAAATATAGACTGCATAATAAACAAAAGCGAAATGATTATCTAGATATGCTAATATCGTTAAAAGAGAAAACAGAAGGCAGTATGTATTAAAATCAACTTTATTTTGATCATCGATGTAGCTACCAAACGTAAAACTAATAAGTGTTTGGCAAGACAGAGTGAGAGAATTTGATATGTACCACAATTCAACCAATTTAATCTTTAGATTTCTTTATGGTTCAATCTTGCTTCCTGAATTATAAAACCATGATTATTGACATAAATTTTGGCATTTATAACAAAACGCTATACAAAATATACATAGTACATCATAGTAGTACAACAAGAAAGATGGTGTTATTTATGCCTGCTACGTCTATATATATTGTAAATTGACCACTAATTCTTGTCAAATTACATACATAACTTCATATCATCAAATGGGGTGGCAGACAATTATTTACATCCATTCACATCTTGACAATCTTTCCCTATTCAATTCTATCGTTGCAATTTTCTTTCGCTTAATTCAGATACATAAAGTACTTCACACACGCTCTTTTATTCTACCTGCTCACAACTTTGCTTTTGCGAAACTCATTCTTACATAAATCTTTTTTGGTTTTCCTTCATTTGACATTCTCTCACATGACCATACCGTTTCATTTAGCTCTCACCTATTCTACGATTTTTGTCTAATGCAGCAATATTACTAATATTTAGTAATGGCATCATATTTTAGAATTTACGGATGTGGATATAGTGGCACAAGCAGCAACATTTTTCGGCGATGGATTTGAAACAAGTTCTATATCACTTTCATATATCTTATATGAACTAGCTGAATGTCCTGATATTCAAATGTCCGCTAGACAACAAGTAGACGCTGTTCTGGCAAATTATAATGGGGAAATAACTTATGAAGCAATGCAAGAAATGACATATTTAGACAATGTAATAAGTGGTAAGTCTAAAACACAAAATTAATGTTAACGTTTTAAAATTTAGATTGCATATTGATATTAAATTTAAGATATTTTACTTTAGAGGAATATAAATATTCATTTGACTTTGTTTCTTGATCCTCTTAAGAAAACATCTAATAATTTAGTGATATGATATTTTATATAATCTGTAGTATAATATTAAACCTGAATATGGCGCATCAAATCCATTTAAGACAAAAATTATAAATACATAAAATCAAATAGATATAAGATATAAATTTAATTACGAGTATTTTCAGAGGGTCTACGAAAGCATAGCCCGGTTTTATACATTACACGTTTGTGTACTAAACCTTTCGAGCTGCCTCCACCAAAAGGAGAAGGTACCGGACCAAAAGTAACAGTAGAAATTGGGACTCCAATAACGATTCCAATTCTGGCAATACATTATGATCCGAATATTTATGAGAACCCTCAAAAATATGATCCTGATCGATTTACAGAAGAAAACAAACAAACAAGACCCAAATGCTCATATTTGTCTTTTGGTGATGGACCACGGATCTGCCTTGGTATGCACTTACTTAAAATAAAATGGTCGAAAAATAAGGAACAGCTTCATTTAATGATTTTCTAGTCATATGGTTTGTTAGACTTGTGTTCCTCCAATATGTGCTCTATATAGAAGAATATGTTTTACACTTACCATCATTATGGGTTACTTTATATGTTTATGTTTAGGTTCGAAATTTGGTTTGGCCCAAATAAAAGCTGCTCTGATTGCAATTATATCCAATTTTGAAATAAAGCCCACTTTAAAAACAAAACGTCCCTTAGAAATGGATCCAACATATTTTATGAATTCATCAAAGGATGGCATTTGGCTCAAATTTGTCAAACGTCAAGATGTACAGAAGTCATAAGATATGTTTTCTGTATTTTAAAACATCGGCCATGTGTTGGGCCTAAACTTTCTTTTTACGTAGTCAGTATATTTTGATTTGATAGTATATAATTCAAATATAAAATGTTTAAATTTCAAGAAATTATTTTCATTCATTATGTCCAATAAAATTGTAAAGTTAGTTTATAAGCTTATTATCAGATATCTGTAAAAACATGTATTTAAGGTAAACCATCAAGCTCGTTCAGAAAAACATCGTGCCTATCAAATGAAAAAAAAAATGCCATTCGATGTGTATTTGCATAAAAATGCATTGATAAAAATTTCAATTTTGTTTTGTATTAATGGAGAAAAAAAATAAAAACAATGAAAAAAGTGCCTATTTGGGAAGTTTTTATTTAAAAAAAAGTCATTCGATGTGTACTTACATTAAAAATGCATGGTCAAAATTTCATTTATTTCTAACTAGTATTGTAATATTGTTTTATTTTTTGTACACAAATATATGGTTTTTACTTTCTTTTTACGAAGTAATAAGTAAGTATTGTAATCACGAAAAAAAAAATATCGAAATTTTAACGGAAATACACCTTTTGACCTTCCCTGAATCGAGTCTGACTATTTTTGGAATGAAGTCTGTGTGTGCGCGAGTGTGTGTTTGTGCGTGTGTGTGTGTGTGTGTGTGTATGTGTGAGTGAGTGTGTGTGTGAGTGAGTGTGTGTGTGAGTGTATGTGTGCGTGTGTCTGTGTGTTTTTGTGTGTGTTTGTATGTGCATGTGTGAGTCTGTGTGTATGTGTTCTGTGTGTGGCTGTGTGTGTCTGTGAGTCTGTGTGGCTGTTGTGTGTGTGTATGTGGCTGTGAGCGCTTACAGGCTACACTGTTGAAGATAAAATTATGAAACTTTAAACTTAAGATTTGTATATGCCTGAGAAGATAACCTCCGATTTTTGAAAAGCATATTCAAAGTACATGTTTACTTGAGACACTTTTAGCATATCTTCGAAACGGCTGCACTTACAGTAAAATAGTTATAATTAAAGTTAAAGATATTAATGATTTGAACAACTTTTTTTGAAACATTTCTTTAAAAAGTGTACCAGTTACGAGAAAATTGCTATTATCCTATTTATATTGCCAAAGGTTAGTAAATAATTTTAAATATTATATGAAAATATTTTGTAAGGTTTAAAGTTCATTTGAAAACTAAAAATGACCAGCCATAATAATTTTTAATAATGTGTAATGAATAATTATATTTTCTGTATATTACTATAGAATCGAACATTTTATATCTAAAATACAAATGTTTTTTTAGAAATCTGACAATAATCTAACTTTACAATTTTACTGGACATAATGACTGAAAATATTTTCTTTTAAATTTAAACATTTTATATTTTAATTTATATACTATCAAATCAAAATATACTGACTACGTAAAAGAAAGTTTAGGGCCAACACATGGCCGATGTTTTTTTTTGCTGTCAAAAATGACCCAAAATTCCCTTTTTTTTCAAAATCAATAACAACCACCGACCTCTGTTTTTGTGTTGCTATTGATAATTTTTAAATAACGATATTTGAAAATAACGTCACATGGTATACACTTGTTTTATCATCTGCTGTTTGTTAAAGCAACTTATATAACATAATTATTTTGATCTATTGCTAGGACTTATTTTTTTTTCCTGTTTTTGAATTTATACTAGATACTATTTTAAATTTTAAATTAGGCCACATTGCATTAAAATCGGAATTAATATTAACAGACGATACATTTTAAAAATGCAATCAGTACTAACTTATTAATAATATTTGTTCTAATATCTGTTCATCTTATATTATATTATAAGTATCATACGCAGAAGCTAAAGAATAAGCGTAATTCATAAAATGATTAGATTTGATTTATGGCATATCTACTACCTATTATACGAAAATTTGGTATTTCAAAATATCGATTAACTGATATATCGATATACCGATGTATCGGTATGTTGCTATATTGATATATCGATATAACGATATATAGATATAACGATATATCGATATATCAATATTTTTAAAAAGAATATCGTAGCTCGATGTATCGATAAAATATCGATATATCAATACAAACGCACAGCCCTATTATTTTATAGGGCAGGATGTGTAGAGCAAATGTTCTCTCTTCGTATGATTGTCGACAAGTCACTTGATAATAATAAAAATATAATCGAATTATCACTTTTTTTTGTATTTAAATGATACATTTCAAGGTGAGACCCAGAATGATAGCTCATTGCTCACTATCATTCAATTTGAAATCAGAATTAAAGTATATACAGTCTTAGAAACAACGCTATGTTGTTGATTATAGTGCTGACTAGTTTTACTCTAGTGCTGATACATAGGCTACTAACAAGTCCATATGGATACTGGAAAAAAAGAAATGTACCACATCCGGTTCCAAATGTTTTATTTGGAAATTTGGGTCCGTCGCTCACACTAAAGAAAAATTTGGGACAAATTTATAAGGAAATATACAAGTAAGAATTTTATTAATATCTGTTTACTTTATGATAAACATTTTTTTTAATTTGTAATTATGCACCTACATGCTATTAGAAAAGAAAATGGATTTTTTTTTTATCAACTCGAGTTATGCTGAGTATTACATACGTGACATGTAGAATTTTGATTTACTCGCCTAGTTTTAAATAGAGATAGTTCGGTTTTTATACTTGGTTGGTGGTATCATTTTATTTCTATAAATAATATAACTCTTTTTTTTCATATGTTGTTACGAATGCCTAGGTTTTTACTTTTCTGTATAACTTTATACAAAAACACCCTCTCATTCAAAAAATTTAGTTTTTTTGTATATACACCTACTCTTTTACATATTAAATATTCTGATAATCATAATAAACAGAAAAATTTTAAAATATTATATATCTATTAAAAATGTCTACCATACAATTCCTGGGAAAAGAATTCTATGTATATTGCATATATTATTTCAGTAAAGAAGCAATAATTTCTACAGTAAGCTTACAATAAACAATATTGTCAGTAAACAGATAGAAGTTCCGAAGTTATATTTAAATATAATGAAAATTGTATCAAGGACGTTTAAATTTAATTGACCCTAAGCAGTTATATTGACCCCTTTACTATGATAGTTGTATGTAGCATTTTATTAGATGCCTATATATAAGTAGAGATTGGAATATCATAAATATTCAATTTGCAGTAGCATCATTTGTAACCGAACTGGTAGGAATAGTGCCACGAACTTCAGATAAACAATTTTATTAATATAAGCTTACCTATGTATTACAAAACAAAAGAAATAAGGTACTTATATTCAACAACTGAAAAAAATTATCTGTTGCGTGTAAAATGGTATCCATTTTCCATTTATTTGCACTGATTGACTTTCAAGGTTAATACTAGTTATACGCACGACGTAGCGTACCGTGACGCGACATTTTTCAATCATAAACGCTCCTTAACACTGCAATTGTAATACGAATTAATTTCTGCAGTGTCTTACACTGGACTTTCTTATACGTAGTAGGAATATTTTGTTTAGATAAGGAGGATATTAAAAAACACAATTTTAAACATTCAAGAAAATACAATATACCTAAAGAATATATAATTATTCATTACGCTATACTTGAATTATTATGGCCGAACGCTATTTGTTTTCAAATGAACTTAAACCTAACAAAATATTTATAT
>JADQWA010000136.1:15668-60963 GCA_018344505.1 Nebria ingens riversi | reverse complement strand
TATATATATATATATATATATATATATATTAATTAATTAATTATAATGTGGTTAATAGTGACTGAACAATATCGTTTAAGTGAGACGAATACAGAATGGTGTTCGCTTTAGTTTGATCAAAAATACATAAAGACTTATCCTCTTTGAGGTAATAGCTGAATTTCTGGAATTACTGTTAATAAAACGAAAGTGTTATTTGATTTACTATTACAGGAGATAATCAATTTATTATCCATGTATCTAAAATAGTATTTTTCGCTTTTACTATTATTTTATAATAACATGTAATTAGCATCACGCAAGTTTTATAATTAAAATATGTGATGTAGAATAAAAATTGATTAATTGAACTTCAAATATTATATATGAGACAAACAAATAAAGCGATGTGTTATTTGCAAATAAAACAATTATAATCCGAGACACAATATTGAATAATCAGCAATATTTGTGACAGACCGGTAACTCCAGTATCCGGTTGCCGGGTGGCTAACTCCACACCTACAGTCCATTTCCTTAATTAAATAATCAGTCTCCAACCGGGTGACATTTTACACATGACGTAGGGTCGTGGGTTCATTTCTATTTGGGGAACCCAATAAATATACAGATTATGGGAAGTTTTACAGTTATAGTTTCGTAAGTAAGTTTAGAGACGTTGGCCACCTGTTTGATTTATTAAGTTATACGACTTG
Organism: Nebria ingens riversi; assembly: GCA_018344505.1. Classification (NCBI taxonomy): domain Eukaryota; kingdom Metazoa; phylum Arthropoda; class Insecta; order Coleoptera; family Carabidae; genus Nebria; species Nebria ingens. Next base: position 60,268 of record JADQWA010000136.1, on the reverse strand, counting down.
TTTATCTAGCATGTTCCAAGATGTTTTTCCAATAAGAGTTTACCGCATTTAATTTTATATTTTTTATTTAGAACATATGCATTTTTTAAGTTTTAGTTCAACGTGTAATCAAAATATTGAGAGCCACTGGTGTATGAGTCATATATTTCTATGTTGATTCAATTATAGTTGTGATTTCTGGTAGTTTTGCGCATGCATTGCATTTAAATATAATTCATTTAATATTTGTTTGCGTAATAAAATTATTGGTTCATGAATAATTAGTGCGCTATTACTATACGTATACCATTTAGTTTAATTAACAATATTAATTAATATTTTCCATATTGTGTACAAGTTACAAACCTATAAAATTATATGTGGGTAATTTTCAATAGCGATAGAATTTTATTTATATATTTATACATTATGTTATTTAAATTAAATATCTGAAACGTATTAATATATATAGAATTTCGTCGTCAATTCTCTATTCACAAGATCACACGACTTTACGTTGATAAGTTACGTAGACGGAATTTATATAAGGACAGACAGTATCATATCTTTAGTTCGTTAAGGAATAAATATTTCGTGTAATGAATGTAAGCAACAGAATATTGAGTACATCATGAATAATTCCGTGGATATTAAATTATAATAGCATTGCGACTTAGATATATGTACGTTTATATATTTAAATATGTAAACTGAAGTAACTCTGTAAAGCATATATTTAAAATTAAATTACATTTATAAATTAAGCGAATTTATAAACATTTCTACCAATTACTTTTGTTTTTAATAAAATTGCATTCATTTTAAGTAAATGTAAGTATTCGATTTGTTATACAAAGTCATAAAATACAACTATTTATTTTATTACCCCTTAATGTACGTAATAGCACTAAGCAGTGCGTTCTTTATATATAATTCTGCTTTCCTCCGATGACATTAGTGCCACGTTGTTGCTTTATATCTTCGCTTGTCAAATTAATTTGTTTTTATTTTATAGGTTTTTTTTTACTTTATTCTCTTACTACATCGTTGTAGCGAATAATTGAAAACCTTGTTAACAGTGTTTGAGATAACAATTTGATTAAAACTTCATGGAAAAGTGTGAGATTTGGGTATGGAGAACGAAACAGCAGTGGATATTTATTTTTATAAATTAAACATTATTGTTTATAGATGAATTTATTATTATTGCATTTAAGAAATACCATCAGGTTCGTTTACTTCTAAGGAAAACCGATAGGAGCGCTCTTATGTGTTTGTCGATCCAGAGCGCTGTTGCTTGCAGCCAATTTATAAACTAAAGTCTAAAAATCCATTTAAGGCGAAAATAATATCAATCTAATACTTTACCATTGTTTGATATGTCTAGACGACTCCTATGTTTATTTTAAACATAGAAGTATGATTATTCTGCAGAATTTTCAATTTTGTTATAAAATAGAAACACATACATAATTTAGTATATATTATTCCGGTCAAGTATACGCCTTCATTTCTGTTTCCGAGCTGCTCATATTATATATTTACTTTTCAACACGTGTCCCGAATGTATTTGTATATATATATATATATATATATATATATATATATATATATTTTTCAGTTACATGAACTTGTCAAACCGTATGACATATGGAATATTAGTTTCTTTTTATATACTTGCCATTTTTATTAAAATACTTCTCGAGTTTTATTTGTTTTGTTTTTATATTTTCCATTTTCATCACCGTTGATAATTTTTTGTTAAGTCTACATTTCGAAATGTAGTAGCTGTATAAATAGACTATAAATGTTTTAACAATGAAACAAGTTATTTTATTTATAGTAGCAAAAACAATATTTTTTATAGCATTGAATGAAATTTTCAATTAACATGCGATTAAGTTTAGGAAATTAATTAATATGAAAAAAGTGAGCTCCGAAAAATTGTCAGCTGAAATTAATTAGTAAAAAAAAAAAAAAATACACTGAATTTAATTACGAGTGATTTAATTAGAAAACGTTGATTGTCTGAAGAATGCAGCGATATTTTGTGACGCCATTGTACTCCTTTCATTGATTCTCTAAGTTTTTGTTCAAGAAATGTCATGTTGCATTTTACTTATTATCTCCTTTTGTTCCAAATTATAATCAATAAAATCATATTTGAGAAAGTTATTCGATGTTTAGTTTTATAATTAAAGCTTTTCATTCGTTTTCAACAATGTACACCGACAACATCAATGTAAATAAAATAAGTTACAGTATAATGGTTAATCATGATTTAAAAGATACCGAAGAATATAAATAGTCAATCTACAATTCCAAATTAAGTATAAAATTATCCAAGTGTAAACTAGGTAACACAATACTGTTTCGCCTACACAGTGCACGTGCTGAAGATAAAGAAAAACTTTTCTTTTTACCTGACTTAACTAAATTATTCAAGCCGAACTAATTTCAAGATAAATATCTTTGTAAGACAGTTTTATTTAATTGCCGCAGGCCTTGCAACGTGAAATGCTCAATTTATGATTCTTATCATCACATGGAATATACCATAAAAATAAACGCAAATAAATTTCGTCTCGATTTTTAATTGTACTACAACAAACACTACATGAATATTCAGTACCAACATTGCATTACAGATGCTCCCGTAGAACTGTTTTGTAATTTATACTGCGTACACTTTGGTAATTACAATTTTTTTAATGTAAGTGAATTTATATGTCTTAAGTTTATATATATATATATATACATATATATATATATATATATATATATATATATATATATATATATATATATATATATATACTAGAAAATATAACAAGCTTAGGTTATGTGTTAACTTTTTGAGCCCTAACATAATTAGAATTAATGCAATTAGGTATAGAAAAAAATTAATAACATTGCTACAATTAGGGCGTAACTTGAAATTAGGAACATATCTTTTCATTACTTATGATTTTATTTACTTTTTATGACAACTAAATTTATCAACTTGACGGAATCATTTTTTAAAATTATTCCGACGTAAAAAGTAATAAATAATGCTTAAATATGAATAAAGAGTAAATATGTGCTATATCTACAACAATTATGTCTATTTTACTAAATTAATTTCGATTTAAACGTTTCTCCAACAAGTTTTAAACGTGTCAACACTTTCCATAAGTGCTCAATCCATGGTTTTAGGAAAGTTTTTCGTTGTTACGATTTAATATATGTTTAGCAATAATATTAATCATTTACTATTGAAATTCAAAAGTGTAAACAATACGAGTTGTAATTATGTCTTCGATCGCGAAGAAAAAAAAAACCTGTTCAAATTACGATTTTTTTACCCTTTTCGCTATCAACGTACATGCACGGGTGTAGCTCCCACATGGTTCAACCGATTTAGCTTAAAATTAATTTTCATATTAACAAATCCCTACCCATGATGTACTAAAAAGGGCAATTTTATATTCGCACCCAGTTTTTAGTTTTGATTGTTTAAACAATAGAAGAGTCTAAAAAACATTGTCTGAAGCAAAAAAAAAATGTTTTCAATCGCGATGAAAATTATTTTCCATAGTAAAAATACCGAGAAAAATCAAAATTAGGCATTAATTTTCCAAAATTATTATTATTTTTTGACTTTTTATGCAACCAACTTTGCATCTTTTGTAGACACTTCCGGCACATTTTTGTTGTATGACGGTTAAAATTGGTTCAAGGTTTATTTATTTTCCAGCAATGTGTTGATGTGATTCTGAACTACGTTGAAGTTTTGTTGCACAGGAAATTTATTTTTAATTACTAACATTATCAATATTTTCAAAGCTAATTGAGGAAACTTATAAACCATTTCAACATATTTCCTAAGAACCATACTTGATTTATTTGTTATATGACTCATTTCAGAACTTATACTTGTTTAAATAAAACATTCAATCAAATTGATTTATTAAAACACCTTTCGGAGATAATCCAGTTAATTTATTAAAAATATTAATTTTAAGCATAATTTAATCATTTATTTGCTTCTCCAATATAATCTATATAAGAATCTGGAAGTAGCAGACGAATACACTTGTCTATATTTCAAATACTTTTATCAATTTTCATTAAGTTAGTTTTTGTCAGTGTTTAAGAGCATAAAAGCTTCTTTGAAAGATAATGTTGAAATGTTTAAACAATAAACAGCGAACACAATAAACAACGCGTTCTTTGTCACTTATGTCCTCTGCAATAGTGATGAAAAAGAAAAGATAACGCGGAAAAAACTTTACTATTACGATATTTATTTCTTGATGTGCTACTCAGTCAAAAAAAAAACGGCTTAGATGGAATTACAGTTCTAGAAAATGTATAAATGAATTTGTAGCAATAATTGTTACAATTGGATTACATACCACATCCAATTGAAGATTGCCTAAGTTGTTTTGTGTTTTTTTTTTTTACTTTAGAGTAAAAGCGTGATTAAAATAAAATTGTTACAAGAATTTGTCAATTAAGGTTAGATTTTCGTCATAATTTCTATAAATATTTCAAACCATAATCAAATACTTAAATTGTTTATATGGCCATGAATTAAACATAATGTTGTTTAACGAATTTATAAATCAAGAAATTGAAATTGAGATTTTTTTACATGGTTCAACCCACGCATTTGTTTACCTACGTTAGTATTCTGTAAATTATAACAATGTTTGCAATCTAGTTTGAAATTTCAAACAATAATTCACAATTGCACATACGCATACTGCATGTGAATTGTATTTTTAAAAAGCTTTTCTGTATCTGTTTGACAACGGTTTTAAAATTCCTGGCATAAACTAGAACAATGCTTTGTTAGAAATGTTTGCATTTGTTATTTAGAAAATCTTACACTGCCAAATATTAGATTTAAAATGAAATTAGGGATTTTATTCATATATAAAAGCTATCTTTTCTATAAAATCTTATTACCGTAACTATTTATCTTTTAATTTAAATCTAAAAGGTCTTCTCCTTGCAATGTTTATTGTGCTTTATGAATTTTCGTGAAGCTTCTTATAATATTTCATTAAATTTACATTAATCATTTCTGTCAAAATTTAAAACAAAACTAATTTTATGTATAGAAAAGCACCTACATTCTTTACTTCTAAGGATTCGAATAGATTACTGAAAATTGGAATACGCTGGAAGAGAAAAAACATCTAAATATTATTTGAATTTGATATTGATTTTGGTATCAACAATTTTCAGAAAAGTGAGCTGATTTTATATTCAGAATAGCTTCAGCATTTGTACGTTTTTCACAAAAGTTTTTGATAGAATTTGTTGAGCTCTGCATTCTAAATATAGCCGCGAATACATATATGTATGAAGTTAGCTAGGATGGCGAAATTCTTTTAAAACCACATTTTAACGCTAAGATTTAACTTTTTTGAGATTTGATTATTAGAATGTTCAAATAACAATTTAAACATTTAGAACTAATTTAATTGTTTTTCATTGATTAAAAAATAACCTACTATCATTAAATGAAGTTTAATTATATTAGAATTAAATTCGTATTTATCGCATTTGTTCCCTTTTAAACCGTATTTACTGCAATTAAAATTTCATAGTTGTCGCAATCAAATTTATTTCCATCAAATAAATATAGCATGTTGTTACATATGAGTTGTTCAAGCTCAGTTTCCGGTTAACGATATCAATGAGCGTGTTGGAAAAGTGATTAAATCCTATATTACTACATTGTTACCAATCATATAGTGTAGAAAACCCTAGTTTATATAGGTATAGTTGATTTGTTGTTTGAGTTAAGTTCAATATTTAAAAATTCGTTATAAATAAACGAAATTCTCTAATATTATTCTCTGCTCTAAATCTGGTAGATTTTCGATAATAATGTATGTGTTCGTTATAATTTGGTTAGGTCTCTGTGGTTCACACGCTTCGGCTATCCTCTCCTTATGACCTTAACAAACTCCGAAAACAAACTTCAGTTGAACTTTCGGCTACAGCAGTCACTAATAAGTGGGCTATCAACATTTTACTTCATCAACACCTATATTACATATCGCCCCACAATCATCATTTGAAGTTTTGCTTCTAAGTCGTCATTCGATTAAAATTATTCCCAATTTACTTAAGGGCCAGCAATGCTGCCATGGGAAACTTAATATTCTATATGTACAGGCTAAAGTTTGGCCAGAATCGCTTCGATAACTCTATTATAGTGGAAAGGACAAGGCGTTTGTTTAGAAAAAATGTTGAGCGCATCTGGCTAGTATTCACTAAGTTTATATAACAATAGCAACTGCTGTAGCACATTGTTCAAGCCCCTCAGGTGGGTAAATATATGTGGTATTATTGTTTGTCATTTATTCAACAAAGTACAACTACTTATTAAACAGTTGCGACGTATGATCTCTCTCCGACAAGATTATTTCATCTAAATTCGAAAGTTTACTTAAAATCTCAAATATATAAGTAACGAAAATAAACTCGTATTTCTGTAAGGAGAATCTGTAACTGTTAAAAGGCTTACACTTCTCCAAAGAAGACATGTTTAGGTATAACTAATTATTTAAATTATAGAATTATTTTTTATGAAGTGTGCAATAATTATAATTATGTATAACAGTATTACAGATCTGTAATATGTTTAATATGTAGAGTAAAATTCTGTATCTGTAATCCTGTAAAAATGTATATATGTAAATATTGTTTTTCATATTTCTGTAATTAAATAATATAACTTACATTGTACTTGTAGAGTAATTTAAAAAATATATATAATTTTCCATACCTATGTAACTATGGCAATATAAATAACACAAGGTAGAATTTCAATAGCAATTTTCTCGTAATTGGTACACTTTTTAAAGAAATGTTTCAAACAAAAGTTGTTCAAAATATTAATATCTTTAACTTTAATTATAACTATTTTACTGTAAGTGCAGCCGTTTCGCAGATATGCAAAAAGTGACTCAAGTAAACATGGACTTCCGGTATGAATATGGTTTACAAAAATAAGATATTTTCTTGTCAGGCTTACACAAATCTTAAGTTTAAAGTTTCATAATTTTATCTTCAACGGTGTAGACTGTAGAGCGCATACACACACACACACACACACACACACACACACACACAGAGACACACACACACACACACACACACAGAGAACACACACACACACACACACATACACACACACACAGACACACACACACACACACACACACACACACACACAAACACAGACGTCATTCCAAAAATAGCCAGACTCGACTCGGGGAAGGTCAAAAGATGTATTTCCGTTAAAATCTCGAGTTTTTTTTTCGTGATAACAATACTTACTTATTACTTCGTAAAAGAAAGTAAAAAGTATTAAAAGAACACCTTATCACTAATAAGCGTCTCTGGTTGCATATACTTAAGCGTTATATAATGATATGTAGGGTAATTTCAAGTCAAATAATTTTTGTATGTTTCTCGGCATACTGTTGTTGATTTTTTTATTAAATTGAATACTAATTCTCATAAAAATGAAGTTGTATAAAGCTAATTGATACTTTGGGTTACAATATCTACTCTGGCCAGTTGCAACTGAATTAGCAATTACCGTTATTGAACGCGGTAGTAATTTTGTACCAAATTCTAGTGTTCAACACACAGAGATAAATTATATGATTGCGAGTAGCCTAGGCAGGCACGGCTAGCTTGGATATCTGGTCCCAATGGAGATTCAGTCAATATATAATGTAATTATATTATCAACAAACCAGATACCTTTAGGTATGTTAAATTAATTAAACGTCACACCTGGATAACGTATTAACATATATCTACATGTAAAATATTAAATTAAATATCAAGAATTAAAAATAAATCAATTGTAACTTACTCCGTTGCGAATGACGCACTAAAATATTAAATACACTCTTGATATTATAAATTCTGTAAAGTATAGCTTGCAAAGTATGTTTTAGCATTTTTTTAACATATGCACAGTGTTTGTACGATATATGTAGTATGTAGTACATTTGATCAATGTACGACCTACTTTACACGGAACTAATAACTTGTCATGCACCTACATTTTATTAAAATAGTCTATTTTTGGAAAATACATTTCCTCGCCGGTAGTAGATCGAATGCATTTTATATTTGTTGATTCAAAACTAATTATAAAATATATTTCTAAAAGAAACCGATCCCAGAACTGATGTTATCAATATCGGTAAACATGAAAATGTTTTTATGTCAAATCTATATCAATGAATGGTGATGCACATGTTTGCGCAAACAAATATTTTCTTACATCGAAAACAATGTTCTTTTCAAAACACATCTGCACATATATTAGATTGAAAACGATGTATATGGCACATAGAATAAAGGTTTAAAGCTTCAAGGCGATGTATTCTTAAAATTATATAAAGATAAATTATTTATTTATTCAAATTTGAATTTGGCGCAGGTTTCCAATAATATTTATATATTTAACACGTAAGTAGTATCTCGCACACAACGTTTTAAAATATTGTTGAATATACAATATCTTGCTAAGTTTATAGGATTTTTGACACTCAAATCATGCTTCGTATTTTTAGATCGAAATTATTTTTAATATAAACATCTGTATTGTGGTACACCACGGCTAGCATACGTTTTGTTTTATTCAAATATCATTAATTTTATCTTAATTTATATAGCGTTTTGAGCTTCATTGCGATTTTTTTCTACTTGACTTTAAGTTCATATTTATTTTTTAATATAAACACTTGCGACATTTTTCTCAATGTCACAAACACTTACATTCCACATTTAATATATACTATAAAAATACATCTCACAATTTTTATTATTGCAACTTTTCAATACGAATAACATATATTTTCTACACTGTCTATTCAACAAACAAACACATCTACAAAAACTACTTTTATTTAAAAATAAACACAATGAAACTTCACTAAATGACAGTTTGATTGACGGCTAGTTTAAACTTTTAATTCGAAAAACACGAATTTATTTTACAAATAAGACAATTTTCTACATTTACAAGAACTTCAATTACATGTTTAAAAAAAAGAAATACAATTACAGTTTTGTGTGTGACAGTAAATATGAGACTATTTCTGCATGAGTTATACGTGTATCTAGAATTTTTTATGCATACGCAGGATAATAAATACGATCCCCTGTCAGTTTTTTTTTTTGATATAACTCTTGATAGAAAAAATATTTTTTATGAAACAATAATTCTTTATGTAATCTGCGGAATGCATCTAAAAATTCATCCGTTTATGCTTCAATGATTTATATATATACTTCAGGCACAATAAATCACCAAAATGAATATATGAGCTTTTCTCTTAATGTTTACTTTCTTTTACGAAGTAATAAGTAAGTATTGTAATTACGAAAAAAAAATTTCTCGAAATTTTTACGGAAATACACCTTTTGACCTTCCCTGAATCGAGTCTGACTATTTTTGGAATGACGTCTGTGTGTGTGTGTTTGTCTGTGTGTATGCGCTCTACAGCCTACACCGTTGAAGATAAAATTATGAAACTTTAAACTTAAGATTTGTATATGCCTGGGGCGAAAACCTCTTATTTTTGAAAAGCATATTCAAACCGGAAGTGCATGTTTACTTAAGACTTTTTTTTGCAATTTCTGCAATATCTCTGAAACGGCTATACTTGCAGTAAAAATAGTTAGAATAAAATTGAAAGATATTAGTATTCTGCACAACTTTTGTTGAAACATTTCTTCAAAAAGTGTACCAGTTACGAGAAAATTGCTATTATCTTATTTATATTGACATAGTTACATAGGTATGGAAAATTATATATAATAAATCGCATCTACTATGCATGTCATTTGTTTTAAATATTCCAATATTTTGACATTTAACATTTATTGTCAGTGTCACAAATAAGTTTAGTGAAAAACCGTTACAAATGTTAGTAAATAATTTAAAATATTTTCTCTGGTTTAAAGTTAATTTGAAAACTAAAAAATGCCCGGCCATAATAATTTTTAATAATATGTAATGAATAATAATATTTTCTTTATACTACTATAAATCCAACATCTAAAATCTGAAATACATATGTTTTCTTTGGAAATCTGACAATAAACTAACTTTACACTTTTATAGGACAATGAATGAAAATATTTTCTTGAAATTTTAACATTTTATATTTTTATTTATATACTATCAAATCTAAATATACTGACTACGTAAAAGAAAGTTTAGGGCCAATACATGGCCGATGTTTTTATTCCAAATGTGATTATCTTTGTATTAGTTTAATCACTTTGTTAATCTGACAATCAATCTTCACATTAATGGAAATATTGGTGTTTAGATTATCAGATAAGTAGTATTTGCTGATAACAACTATCAGGATGTATTGTCATTCGTTTTTTATATATTTATTGTTAAACAAAAGCGTTAATAAATGTTGTCAAATTAATTTCATCTCAAATATGAATTAATTAATCTGTACTGAATAATCAAATATTTACAGTTATTTTCGTTATAGACTTACAGATATTACAGACCAACAACTAACTTAATTATTAGTTTATTATTGCTGCAAATGTCTATTCATAATATTAAAAATCTATAAATCTTAGAAATGTCTCTACAGGTGCTATGCATTTACTTTTAAACGGTTGATTAGTTAAACAATTATAGTTAATATACATGCAAATATAGTTGAATTATTGATAAAATAACCATATTGATTTCGTTATACCATATGTTTTGCACGCACAAAACAAATAATGATTCGATTGTGTAGCGAGATAATATCATAAATTATAGAATATTTTTATGTATGGTTAGTAACTAATAAATTTATTATATTACGTTCCAAGGATAACTTATAAATTGTAGCATTGTTAGCCTCAACATTTTACCATTTTTAATACTTCAAATAGAAAGCAAATTTTATTTTAAAGTTTTTAATCTTTTTTGTATTAATTAAACATCTAAAACTCTTCTGTGTTTAAAGATACCTAACAAGTATGTCTAATTATAACTTTTTTCATTTTATTAAATTTACAGTGTCTTACTTGAAATTACTTTAGAAAATTAGTTAAATTACGTTAGATTCCCTTGAATTATAAAGTATTAGTTAATATTACACACTGTAGACTCGAGAAAATTTGATTTAGTTTTTTATTTCGATTGTTTAATTATATATACAGTGTACGGATTCAAAGTTAAACTATGCTTTATTAATTAAAGAACAAAAAAAGCATAACTTACCATTTTAGAACGTGGACGAAATTCTACTCGGCACATAATATAATTTTTTAGTTCTTTTAGGTAACACGGTTTACTTTTACGTAAAATTTAAATTATTTACTTAATAACTTGAATTACTGTATTGTGGTATTATTTCAAACAAATTTAATACTCACTTTTTAGTTTGTTCATATTTTAATTAAATTTTTAATTATAACAATAATTTCTTGACACATTTTGAATATTAATTACTTTAAATTTAATTCTATTCTGAATAATCAAATACAACCATGAGTCTGGATTGCTAATATATTTATTTATAAATTCAAAATAGTTTTTTGTAAACAACTTTTATTGTTTTTTTTTAAACAGTCGAAAAATTCACCGTTAATTTTAATTGTAACTCAAAGTCAAATATTCACATATATTTAAATTTTTTTAAACACAATAGTATATTATTTAAAACTATTTATTATAATTTTTTCTCTAGAGGATGAAATGGAATAAAATTTAAAACAATCACAATATATAATAAAATATTTTACAAACATTGATTCATCACATTTTTGTTGTATTTTAATAAACACTTTTAGTTTATAAACTAAGAATATAAAGTTTAAATAAAAATATTAATTTTAAATTCAGCTCAAGTATGTTAAGCTTATTAAATATAATAAGTATTAAATGTTGCGAATGATTAAAAAAGTTTTAAACATTTCCAACTGACGTAAATGCGGTGATAAGCTTTTGGAGGCTTAGTACGTGTCTGCAGTCAGACCTGTTCATATGATGACTGCGTCGCTTCGTAAACAGAACGACGCTCGGCGTCGGTTCAAATGCCGACTATATCCGACGCTTCGGATACGATATTCTTACTTCGTCCTGTTGCTCCAATAACACTAATTTTATAGGTATGTGTTTAATTTACGAAACTTAAAAATAACATAGTTTGTCACAACAATTAAAAAAATAACGGAATAACAATTATATAAAAGTAAAAGCAAAATTCACTTAATAAAACAAATAATAATATGTTGAAACCTCCACCAATTAATTCTTATCCGTTCGTTTTAGACTATAATATATTTATATGAAGAATACTTGTTTAGTACCACTGGTATTTGATAATATTAAATATTTTGGTAAATCACTTTATGAGTCTTTATAATTTATTTAAAATAGCAAAATTATCATTTCGATTTTTTAAATGTTTTTTATTTTAATAATGCTTGATAAATTAGAGTGTTTCGAGCAGAAAATAGAGTTCAACACCTCATATAATAACTTATATTATTTATTATTATGTATCCTAATTTATTGCTCACCCGAAGCATTTTAGCTTTAAATATGTAACACATACTTTAGTTATTTATTTAGTTTTGTAAATATCCTTCTGCGTATGATTATTTACAAACAAGTAAACAAAATAATTAGCGATTAGTAAATACAAAAACGCAAGCTACAAATTTAAATATATTTATTTGAAATAATTAACTAAATAAAAATCTGCGAAGGATGCACGGTTATTTATTTTAACAAAAGAAAAACTCGAATATAATTCTATATTTTCTCAGAGAAGTTTATTGTTGTTGTATTTTAATACAATAAGAATATTCGTTATAAAGCAATACATATTTTCTTTTCAAGAATCAGGTCGACTATGTAGATGTTAAAAATATACATTTTGATATCAATTGTTTTTCTGTCAATTTGACTTGCTAATATAATTTTGTTAAAAACATTTTTTTGTGTGTGTGATCCTTGGTGATATTTGTGCAAATTTAAATGTGAATTCTTCTTTACTAAACACCAATGAGTCCTTTTATATTACTTACTTCAACAACATATATTTAAGGTAAGAACACATCCTCTATTTACAGTTTTGCGCTTTATTTGTCAAAAATTAACCATATTATTTAAAACGAGTGAAATATATGTATAATATTACGTTTTCGTTGTTTAATACTCACACGCCTAAACATATGCAACCCCTGGTGCTGATTTTGATCCGATATAATTAATGAATCATATTAATTAATTTTGTATTAATTGATATTCGAACTTATTGAAATTGAATCCTTTGATGTCAAACTGTTGTTTAATGGTTTAAAATTACTGTTTGTTTGTTTGTTTTAAATGCTGCGTTCCAGTGTTTGTGAAAATGTCTCGTATGCCTGCACGATACCTGCACGTTCCCAGAGCGTATTATTACAGCGAGGATACTGCCGAATATTCAGAAAGCGAAGTTGAATATCCTTACGCTGATCCAAGGCAGGAAGTCCATCCAGGATGGGGCCAGGTATATAATAAGTTATTTAAATATAAAATAGTTTTTTCGTTACTTCACTGCTCCAAAATATCTATGTATTCGATTAACATTCTTTTTTTTTTGAGTATGCCCGATGATACAACATTTTATAGCTTTTTTTGTCCACTTTACGTTTATTCTCAACTCGTACGTGAATCCAATTTATAACCTTGTAATCCTCAAATTGGATGAAAAATAAGAATGATACGAAACAAAGCATATTAGATCGTTTGATTCTAGGTTCATGAGATGGTACCCGGAAGACAGGATGTAACTGAGTTATACCGGCGGAAACACGAGGATAGATATATGGTTCAACAGGATGTCGTCCTACCTGAAGAGTGAGTTCATATTATTTTCATTTAGATAAATTAGGAAATATTTTATTTGCACAAACGTCATTACGTGATTATTTTCCTTTCGCATTCTGCAACCATTTTGAATTTTTCATCATTTTTTGTTTGTAACTCAAAAACGTTTATAAACAATTGCAAAATCGAAAGTAGTAATAGTTTACTTGAAACCGTTTTCAATTTAAGTCTATTTTAAGAAAAATTATGCACTATTTCGAAAATGCACTTATTTAATAAGTGCGAAACAATTGTCTAGACTTTTTGTTTGAAAAGTTATTTAAAATTACTTCCGGTTTTCGTACTACGAATTTTATATATTTAATTACGTTTCGAAACAAATGATTTTGAGCCTAATGCCCAAACATTTTTTTCCAGTACCTATATAATTAAACTTCCATTTTTTATTGATTTGAACATTAGTTTATTTATTTTGTTAGAAAACTATTAAAATTAAGTACAAGGATGTTTATTTGAAATGCAATTTAAATAGATTCCCTATGAAAACAAATACTTTTGAACATTCGAAATCCAAGAATGCATATTTTCAATTATTTTGAAAGCTGAGCATCGCATACATTTTCAACAAACAACAGAATAACATGTACTAATTTGTGAACAAAGGCAAGCTTTCAAAATGATTAGGTTTAATTTTGTATCGTGCTCTTGTCGTTAGTGAACTTCTTAAAAGACATACGAAAACTTTCAACTCATTTTCATTATTTTGTTTCGGCTTAAAAAGTCTTTATTCGCAGAAAAATAATAACAGATGTTTAAGTGGCTAATTTTTTGTTTAGAGTAAACATTTCTTAAAAATTCATATTACTCAGACATATTCTTGTCATATCCTACACTATGTAGGCGTTTAGGAGTAAATTATATTATTTACACGTTTTTAAATATAAATGTTACAATTGACCAATCGGAAGTGATTGTTTACTAAAAGTCGTTTTAAGTCTATCTACACGTTATTTCGAATATGTAATTATTTAATAAACGAAAGGCAATACAATTTTCTATACTTTTCATTTGAAAAGTTTTTTTTAATAACTTCCGGTTTACGCGCTATGAATGTTTGAAATTTCGTGATTTTTTATCTATTTAAATATGTTTCGAAACACGTGTTGAAAATTGCGTTTCTATTTGTTGATAAACAATTTATGATATTTGTATTTAAGTAAACAAATATACTCACGTACACGTATAAGAAAGTTTAGTGCAGGACACTATTGATTTAAAGCATTTCATATATTTTTTGATAAAACTCGTTGAATAATACCAGATTTCTTAATTCTCAACGCTCGAACTTTTCACTTCTACGAAGCCGTCCCATTATTAACCAGATTTATTCAATTTTAACTAGAGCATAATATTTAACGAACTTTTATTATACACATAACTAAAATATATATTCAAGCAATCGATTACTTTTAATAATACAAAATTTAAATATTATTTTTCTCTGTATATATCACGGTGTATTTTAATATTTGTGTTTGCAATTAGACCAAAAATATTTTAACAAGATCCTCGAACCGTCTTAATAAATAAATGATGCTAATTTATACACTACTTTTTTCTCAATTTTACCTATCATTATAAATTGGTGTTATAATCAATATTCAGAAATAATGTTTGGTGCTACAAATATATCTGTGATTATGATATACTTTCCCCAAAAGTATCTATAGTAGTTTATTCAATTTAATTCATAATATAAATTTAAATGAAAATAGTACGCCACTGCTTGATCGTTTCCGATTTAAGATTCTGTGGCCGTTTGGCAAATTAGCTAAATTATCTTCTTCTTCCTTCTACACTACTGTTATCACAGCAATATTATCTCAGTGATATCCGTTAATCTGTGGTAACGAAGTTAATCCTTAGGATACGGATGAGCAAGTTCATTTTTGAAATACCAAAAGCACGAACTTTGTTTTACTTAACGCAATTTTAATATTTTATAAGTTTACAGACGACTTTAATAACTTTATGAGTGTAAAAATTCAAATTTATGACTTTAGACACTAAACCTATTTACTATTCTGATCTCCTATTAGATTTTTAAAAGAAACCTAACTAAAGTTGTATTATACACTATTATGCGAATCGTAAATACAATAATGTTATAGTGGTTTTAAACAATAAATATTATTATATATAAATATGGAAAAGTACCTAAAATAAACTGTACAACAGTTTAAACAATTTTATAAATTTGTATTAACATATAAACACAATGATGTTTAAACATATTTTAATTATCGTAAATTTGCGTAATAATCAGGCATAAATAGATTTAGAGAAAATGTAATATCCTCTACGGAATAAATTCTAACAAGCAACTCAATTTAAATAAAATACATCAAAATGAAACCGTTTTTTCAACCGGAATATATACGCTCTTGCAACACAACTTACTGTTACTAGTTCCACTGGGTTTAGTTTATAAATTGGATGGATTCCAGCTTGAAAATCCTTGGTGACTTCTGTGAAACCACAGAAACCTTCGTCAATATTCGTTAGTGTGATGGGAAATACCGATAACGAAACAACCAAAACCATATTATCGATCTATGTATACTTACAAAGGATTTGCAAACGAAAATATGTTTAGTATGAGTTACATGCATACAAACATTGTCCTGTCGGTTGCCTAATTGCTATTTCGGTTAAAGGGTTGATTTTGAATTGTCTTTGTTTATAATATACCCTGCCTGATTGGTTGGGTTTCTATAGGAAGAATTTAACATGCGGTATAAAAATATCAAGTATTTAAAATGTAACACGATACAATATGGTTGCGGATCGAAATTAGGTGTTGGTTTTTTGTTTAGAAGAAGTGCGTTGTCATTGAAGTTTTTGTTGCTGTCCACTAAAAGCTAGTTAATATCGATTTTCGATTTTGTTTGACAAAGCATCTTATTTTCTCGTTGTCTTTGTATATTTAGGCCACAAACGTGGTACCAGTTGAAAATCAATAAACGACGTACGTGCCTCAAACATTTAACGCGTAAGGGACACGTCGCACTCAAATATCTATGTCTGATAATGAAACATGGATACGTGCTTCGTATTACAACATTTCGCACAATGTTGAGTTTAAATATTAATAAATGTCGCAACTCAGTTTTTGTTACTTATGTCTTTTTTGCTAGATACAAATTGTAGTTTTAGCTACTTGTTTCTACGATTATACCTAAGTGTATTGAGGGTGGACGGGTGTTTAATTTAAAAAATAAATAATCAATAAAATAATTTAAGGCCATTAACATATATTCGCATAATAAATAGTGATAATTTGAATATTGCACAGCTGCCTAATCTAATTAAAATGTCGTTTGCAATTATAAATTAACAGTAGTTACAATATTATAAATGATATGTGGCATAAATGAGTTATATAAATCAATTCACAAAATTTATTTTGAAATTAACCAGAAATATCTATGAATTTTTAATAAAACATTTACTTCTAAGCAAGTCTATAACTATGCGAGAAAAATCTGTATCATTTTTAGAAGTATAATAATTTATTTTAATTGAGTTGTAAATTATATACATTTATCAAAAATAATTCTAAATTTATTAGAATTTTAAATAATTAATCTACTGTTTACTCAGATGTAAAAAAAGATAATTATGAATATAAATAAAAAATACATACATAAATAAAACAGAAAATTCTAAAATATATATAAAAAAATATAATTTTTTACATTATTCTGTATTGTAACCAATTTATTAATTGTAATTAAAATGGTAAATGCAGAAAATGAAACACTGTTTCAGCAATTACTTTTACAAACGTAAAATATAGATATTATGAAAATATAAATCTGCATATTTTATTTACTTTTTACTTTAGTTGATTGCAATATTTCACAGTCGTTCCAACTTGCATAAAAGTTAAAAAAAAAAATCAAATAAAACTAACAATGGAGTACCAGTTCTTTTTTATTTATTTGCCTATGTTATACTACGCCAAAAACTTGGTATTTTTAATGCATTTGTCAGAAGGTATTTTACAAAGTGCGGGTCGTATAATTTACCAAAACCAGGTCAACCCTGAAATATTTAAATACCCGAAAAAATAGTAGCATTATATCGTTGTGAATGCCTGCATTTTTTTTTGTTATAAATAGGATTATAGTTTGTAGAAAACCAGATTATTTTCGTTTTGTAGAATTCATGTAATCCAGGGATATTGTTTATAAAAATAAAAGTATTTGGATATTTACTACCAAACAAATGAGACCGCGTTAATACGAATGAGCTTAGTTTATGGTGAATGTTGGAAAATTTAGTAAATCACCAAGTCCTTTAAGTGTAATTGATAAATAAGTTAATGATTAAAGTTAATTTCATCCTATAGAAGTTAGACAGATACGTTTTTTTTATACAAAAGTGTCGTTATAGGATGGTGTTAAGTTTCAGATTTGATGAGGATGTAAGTAAAATAATTAATTATCCTGTTTTTCATTTATAATGAATTACATACATTTCTTCGTCCATACGCAAATAGAAAATATTATTTTGCCATAATAATAATCAAAATAAACATGTACTAAAGCAATCTAACAATTGCATCCTTCTCAGATTTAATTCATATTTAGTTAAATAAGATATATTTTTTTGTACCAAATGTAGTGTTGTTCTAAAAATCGTTTTCATCTAACCGGACGTAATTCATTTAGTAGATTTTTGTCTTAGATCGCCAAGATACTATTATCGACCCGCCCCTATAGCACGATTGCCTCAACACAGATTACCCGTACCAAACGGTACTCATACACTGTCACCACAACCAGTTTCTGCGCCAATACCCCAACAAAGAGCCTATTACACTCAAGACGAAGACAACGGCGCCCCAACGTCCAACATGTATGAGACTTACATGTATCAACAACCACCACAACCCAAACTCGTTCATCAGTAAGTATATGGATACTAACAACGGGGGAATAACATATAAGGACATATTAACGCAATTGTGTGCGCACGCGCACGCATGTGTGTGTGTGTGTGTGTGTGTCGATTTATCTGTGGTGTGACTATTACGTTAAAATGTTCTACTGGAAACGTATTTTAGTGTATTTACTTTTCAGGACATTGGGCAATACTGTACGAAGAGGTCCTCCAACTCAAGTGATTACAGAACCAACTCCTCAAGTCACAAAAGTCGTAAGAGCTGTTCGGACATCAAAGCCAGTATCCGTAAGAACGCCAAGGTTCGTCTTTTATTTAATATCGCTTCTGACTTGCACGTTAAAGCAACACGTACGAATTGACAAATGTCCGAACTTTACTAAGCTATGCGAATGTTGTTGAGTTTTACCAGAATATCTCAATATTAAAAATATTTCATTGTACCAAAAGTACAACGTATGAAACCATACATTTTTATATTTACAAGAACACATCACACCTCAAACAAATCAAAAGTAACTGAACCGCTTGGGAATTCAACATAACTCATCATAAATGTAAACTAGGAAACACACCAGGAATTATTTACTCATTCATTCGCGAAAGAGAAAAGAGTATCTCCATTTCAATTAGTGGCTTAGATTCAACAAGACCCAAGCAAACCAGATGATATATTATACGCAGGACACACATACCGAGAATTACATAATTGTATATTCGATACATAATTACTTTGGCAGTATTACGAAAGTTTCAACAATAATTGACTGGTTGGAGTAGGTTTCTCAAATTTCGCAATACCGGATATACCATAATCCTATTTCGTTTAATCATCTACAATTCGCAATCTACATAGAAATTTATACATATAATAATCGAGTTTTCAGAAAAAATATTTCCCTGATTTAGATAACCAGTTTTATATAATTAACCTAAATCGAATTAAAATTACATTTTTGTAGCACACATTATACAAATATTTGCTTAATTAAAAGAGAACTAGATATTTCCAGAAATTTACTTTAATATTCACATTTCTTTGTTTTAAAGTCACACTCTTTATCTACTCTTAAAAACGTACTAAATATGACCTTTCAAAGGAGTGGAGAGTTAATTTCGTTGCGCTGCTAAACCAGTCGTGAAAAATTGAGTCGTAAATCCGTCTTGACTGGCAGACACTATACAGCTATTCCAATTATTTGAAACATAGCTATTGTTGTGCAAATAAAAATACCGACAATTGTGTAGAAAACATCGGCCATGTATTGGCCCTAAACTTTCTTTTACGTAGTCAGTATATTTAGATTTGATAGTATATAAATACAAATATAAAATGTTTAAATTTCAAGAAAATATTTTCATTCATTGTCCAATAAAATTGCAAAGTTAGTTTATTGTCAGATTTCCAAAGAAAACATACGATATGTATTTTAGATTTTAAATGTTGGATTTTATAGTAGTATAAAGAAAATATCATTATTCATTACATATTGCTAAAAATTATTATGGCCGGGCATTTTTTAGTTTTCAAATTAACTTTAAACCAGAGAAAATATTTATATATAATATTCTAAATTATTTACTAACCTTTGTAACGGTTTTTCACTAAACTTATTGGTGACACTGACAATAAATGTTAAATGTCAAAATATTGGAATATTTAAAACAATTGACATGCATAGTAGATGCGATTTATTATATATAATTTCCCATACCTACGTAACTATGGCAATATAAATAAGATAATAGCCATTTTCTCGTAACTGGAGCACTTTTTGAAGAAATGTTTCAGACAAAAGTTGTGCAGAATACTAATATCTTTCAATTTTATTCTAACTATTTTTACTGCAAGTGCAGCCGTTTCGGAGATATGCAAAAAGTGACTCAAGTAAACATGCACTTCCGGTTTGAATATGCTTTTCAAAAATAGGAGGTTTTCTCCCCAGGCATATACAAATCTTAAGTTTAAAGTTTCATTATTTTATCTTCAACAGTGCAGGCTGTAGAGCACACACACACACATACAGACACACACACACACACATACAGACACACACACACACACATACAGACACACACACACACACACACACACACACACACACACACACACACACACACACACACACACACACACACACACACACACACACACACACACATACACACACACAGACAGACGTCATTCCAAAATTAGTCAGACTCAATTCAGGGAAGGTCAAAAGGTGTATTTCCGTTAAAATTACGAGAATTTTGTTTTTCGTGATTACAATACTTACTTATTATTTCGTAAAAGAAAGTAAAAATAATTACGCAATCCATGTTTCGTTATTAGATATAATAACTAAACACGATTTTATGCTCAATTGCAATAACTACAATTAAAACTATTGAAAACGAACGTTTTTTTAATGTTTCATATTTTCTCAGTATTTTGAACCTGTTTTGATATTTTATTTTGTATAGAAAAAGAATATATATATATATATATATATATATATATATATATATATATATATATATATATAAAAACAATAATAAAATAAAATTTGTGGTCTATGTGAGAACTGTAATAGTTGATAAAATTGTGACAGAAATCACTCAATCAGAAGTGATATATTACTTTTTTAGTTCGCTGAAGTTCCAGTTCGAAAACATTGAGGAATCTTGTATTTATAACATTC
Source organism: Nebria ingens riversi (assembly GCA_018344505.1). NCBI lineage: Eukaryota > Metazoa > Arthropoda > Insecta > Coleoptera > Carabidae > Nebria > Nebria ingens. Next base: position 38,764 of record JADQWA010000136.1, on the reverse strand, counting down.
TCAGTGTCGAAAAAAAATTCTCTCAAAAAATATTTTCCTGATTACAAAAATGTATCACACATCTTGAAATATGATATTTATTGACTTTATGTCACCATATATAGTGATCGATTGAAATTCTATTTAAAAACAATATTTATTTAATTTAACAAATGTATCTATCATTGCCGCAACCTTAATTTAAAATTAAATCAGATTTGTTTTTAAAAAACTCTATAGTTGCAAAAAAAACAGTAGCAAATTCGATTACAATATGCACCAAGCGTATTGTTTAAATACATTGTGGAAACAATGATGTGTGTTTATCATTTTTTTAAAACGAAATACTTCATTAGCATTCGTTGAAAGTTTTTGTGTTGTGGTCAAAATGCGACCGACAAGATAAAGTCTAAAATGCAAGCTTTTGTTGCGAGGGCTTTATGGAATTTTTTATCGTACCCAAACGGAAAATAAAAGCCAATTTTTTACGAACATTTTCCACATTTTTCTACTACTCGTCAAAATTACGAAACCGATTAAAATTTTGACATCCAATAACTCTCAAAAGGTATTTTATCACAGCAATGCATGCATAGACAATGTTTTACAAGAGTTTATTACGTTTTCCATAATTTCATCCTACTTATAAAAAAGCAAATATGTTCAAAGTTCACTTGACCAAATTCCATTGTATATTAATAGATGTTGGTACAAGTTGTTTAGCAAACCTCAACTCCACAAACCAACAATGTGTAATTGAGATGATTCCAAACTGTTTCTCTTTCTTTCAAGTAACAGCTTTACGTATTCCGCGCAATATATGTATGTGTGTTTAGTAATTAAACAACTGTACAGGTGTCACGTTTAACATGCATATTACACTGTAGGGAAACAGATAGAGAAATGTTGAACAATGTGTTCATTGTTCGATGTAAACACTAATTTAGGTATAGTCAACACGCAGCTTCAGCATAGGTGAGTTGCCTTAAGGGGATTGTTTAACCTTGCTTTAGGAAGAGAACAAAAACAAATCAATATTTAGAATATTTATTTGTATCGAAATACTTAAAGGTGCTATATTGTCTATAAAAGCGCCGGAACCTTGAAATAACATACAATTTTTTATGTGCCTATAACTTAAAGTGTTATAGAATTTCTATACAAGATATAGAATACTATAAGACGTCGCACATTTATATTGAATTTCAAATATAATCAATTGTTTATCAACAAACCAAACATACATTATATGCTCCATAACAAAGCAATTTGATATCAAAATAATAACATCTACAAAATGAAATAGGACGTTATCTAAACATATCGCTAAATAGAGAATAATTAGCGAATATAACATATGAGGCACACCCTGACATTTCTGAGTATCAATATATCACAAACTAAAAAAAAAACAATTACCTTTAATTAATAGCATTTTAAAAGTAGTGCGAATTCTTAGAATTCCATTTTCCAATATATCTACGTACGTACAAAACAACGAATCGACACGAACTAAAACGCGGAAACAACCGAACCGGAACAACATAATGAACATTTTCATGAATGAAATCCTATCCTAAAAGCAAATGCGTCACTATATTGTTACCATACAAAATAAAACTCATTGTAGGCGAAACGAAATATCGTTTTGAAATACGAAGTATGGCTAAACTTGTCACCCACTGACAAGTATTTGTCTTAAATATCCGTAGTGTGTAGTAATATTTCTATGAAATAATATATGGTATGACCTCAGACTGTTGGACGAGGTCGGGTTTGAAATTTGATTCGCTACTGGCGCAAGGACAATGGCGTTTTACAAGTGGAGTCGGATCAACGATAAGTGTTCCACTATATGTGTGACGCTTGCTGGTGTGCTTTCAAACGGATTGCATTGCATTACCAACACGTTCTATGACATTTTTCAGGTTGAAGTAGACGTACAACGAATCGCAATCTATTGAAGATTTGTGCTATAATTCACATTTCACATAGATGTGTATGTACGTGCGTAGTTATAGAACATATATGTATGTAGGTGCGCAAGAAAAATATTATTATGATTTTCTTATACATTCTTATTCGATTTTTTTTTCTTTTTTTTTGTCATTTAGGTAAATATCGAAATGAATGCGTGATTATCAATATATTTAGTAAATAAATTCAATTAAATAGCTTTAGTTAGTAAAACCTATTCCATGATTCACTAATGAAAAAGCAATATATAAAATAAATAATAAATAACAATATTGATTTACTGCCTGACTAAAAATAAAACTTGACAAGACACGCATGAAAATTGGCAAAAAAACGAGGAGCAGTCTAAAAGGGGATATTTAAAACATGAAAATGATTAAATTACTAATTTTATTTCTAAATTAAAACCATGTCATCCAGCTTATATTTAACAAGTTTTATACTCAATTTTCTAATAATCACGTCACTTCAGCGAAGTTTTATATTAAAATGTGCATGCATTTTATATGCATACTTGTAAAATAATTATTATAAACTGAGAAAACGAAACGTTACTTGACACGTAATTTAAAACATCGGCCATGTATTGGCCCTAAAGTTTCTTTTACGTAGTCAGTATATTTAGATTTGATAGTATATAAATTAAAATATAAAATGTTAAAATTTCAAGAAAATATTTTCATTCATTGTCCAATAAAATTGTAAAGTTAGTTTATTGTCAGATTTCCAAAGAAAACATATGTATTTTAGATTTTAAATGTTGGATTTTATAGTAGTATAAAGAAAATATTATTATTCATTACATATTATTAAAAATTATTATGGCCGGGCATTTTTTAGTTTTCAAATTAACTTTAAACCAGAGAAAATATTTATATATAATATTTTAAATTATTTACTAACCTTTGTAACGCTTTTTCACTAAACTTATTTGTGACACTGACAATAAATGTTAAATGTCAAAATATTTGATTTATTATATATAATTTTCCATACCTATGTAACTATGGCAATATAAATAGGATAATAGCAATTTTCTCGTAACTGGTACACTTTTTGAAGAAATGTTTCAAACAAAAGTTGTTCAAATCATTAATATCTTTAACTTTAATTTTAACTATTTTACTGTAAGTGCAGCCGTTTCAAAGATATGACAAAGTGTGTCAAGTAAACATACACTTCCGGTTTGAATATGCTTTTCAAAAACAGGTTTTCTTCCCAAGCATGTATAAATCTTAAGTATAAAGTTTCATAATTATAATAATAACAGTGTAGCCTGTAGAGCGCATACACACTCACATAGACAGACACACACACACACACACAGACACACACACACACACACACACAGACACACACACACACAGAGAGACACACACATATATATATATATATACACACACACAGACGTCATTCCAAAATTAATCAGGCTCGATTCAGGGCAGGTCAAAAGGTGTATTTCTGTTAAAATTTCGAGTTTTTTTTTTCGTGATTACAATACTTATTACTTCGTAAAAGAAAGTAAAAATTCATAGGACCGGAAGTTATTTCAAAAAACAAAAATTATAGAAAATTTATTAATAAATAAATACATTTTCGAATTAACACATTTCTTAGAATAGACAGAAACTGAAAATGGTTTCAAGTACAAATTCCGGTTGGTCAGAAAATTAATATACGTACATATGTGTCCAGATTTAAATACAGAGCTCAGCCAGTAAAATGATATATACTTATGTAAATGTGTGCATTATATTACGTATGTGGTCTTGTAAATAACAAATAGCCATACGTGGATTTCGTAGAATGAAATGAAGTCCGAAAACATGTTTTTCACATACATGCTTTTATCTGTGCTGTTTGAAACTTTAGACACATTCGTTTGGCAATGTAACCATGTGGGTTTTTGGAGTTGCTATCATTTTTTGACTCGACTAGTGGTTTAATTAAAAGTTCCATTTGAAAAACAGAACTTCTGTCTATCACGTGATGTGTGCTGGTTGGTATACGATTGAATTGACTTCAATAGGGGTCGTTAAAAGTATTTATAAACATTTCTATACTAACAGATATATACTTTTGGCGAAGTATCTTTATATACCACACTGAAATTATTAGTTAATACATTTATGTTTTAAACATATTTTTTATTTAGTAGTACTCACCAAAATACATTTCTCTTTATTTTATTGTCACTATACATTTTTGATAAATAATATAATTGCTTACTTATCCACTGAGAACAATAGATTATTATCTACATATTATATCATAAACACAAGAATTTTTACAGTAAGTTTAAGTATGTTGTATCAATTTTTATCAGTGTAGGATATGCCTTTTTGTGATAAGATAATATGTAAATTCGTACCAGCCAAAAACGAAAATCAATTGGAACGAATTGACATTTTAAAGCGGTACAACACTAAATACATTTTAATTCGATTTTAACGAGTTTGTTTCTGGTGTTTTATAGACTTTTTTAAACATTAGTCTGAGTAATCTTATAAAATCAGACATTTATTCAATTCGTTATATATTTGGTTTACAATTAGTTCAATTGTGTCACAAACCAAATACGATTAATTAATATGAGGATATAATTAGTTTTATTTCGAAACTACCGAAGCATATTTTTACCAATAAACATAAATGTTTAATAACTGCAGCAATATTGAAATTATATTTAGCATTAGTACAGTTCCAAACATAGAATAAGGTCGGCTAACTGTTATTACCATATAAATATCCCCTTTTAATAGCAGCTTTACGCATATAATACCATAATTTAGTATGTTACTTCCTGTAACACCTAAAGTAAATGTAATATAACTTTTCATGAAATTATATACAAATATATTCAGTAGATTAAACTTGTGAACCGTCAACATACATACACAACTCATAAAGTACTAAAACATATATTAACGGTTTTGTTTATTATGCGTAGAGTGTAAATAATCGCCAAACTCCTAAATGCTCAATAAATACCACGTTCAGTGTGGTCAAGTTAAGAAGTTTGCCTTTCTATTTGACCTTGAGACACCCCACCATTAACGCATGCGTTCGACTCTTTCATTAAAAGGAAATAAAATGTTTGCCATTTAGAAACCAAAGAATTCGATCTACATAAATAAGTTATAAAAACCCTAAAGGTCATATAAAAAAATAGTTATTGCCTTAATAAATACGGGTAGACAATAGACGTTTTTTTTTTGTTATAAAATTTTATATGAAATAACGATTTTATTAAAAATTGTTATTTATGATTGTTTTTAAAAAAAATTGTTTGATACTTTATTTTAAATGACATATAAGCACCATTACAATATTTTATCAAGTTATAACTTTTAGTTAACTAATAATAAAAGTAACAATGAAATTAATTAATATTAAATTACGTTTCACTTGGTGAAAATTACTCTACAAACTGTTATTTTAACTAAAGAATAAGTCGTAAAACTCGGTATTATATATTAATGTTTTAGGTTTAATAAATTTATTTTCACGGCTAATATAACTCAGTTAGTGCAGTGACCATGTGCGAACACATTAATGTATGTAGGTTCATACGTGCGGTTAGATTGCGCTCTATAAATTATTAAATCTCAGATGATATCTGTAATTATATCAACTCTGAACCGTTATCGAATTTAAGACTATTGTGGTCTGAATTCTCGAACATTTCAAACCATAGATTCCAGGTTGTTTTTATTCGGTTCTGAGCGTTAAAAACCTTATAGCGATAAAACAAAATGTACTAGTCTCTGGGGTGTAATTCTGTAATACGCCATTATATCAGAAACGCTGGTATAAATACTACTTTATGGGAATATATATTTTTATATTCCACTGAAAAGTGTACCTTTTGCACGAATGTATCAGATAACTGTGAAGATAACACATTTTGTAATGTAGCAGTTATCTTAAGGATGCATTTACGCTACAACTACATTCATTTCTCACATTTCACCAAATTTAGTTGTAGTTTAGATAATCTTTAAAGTACACTCAAGTAAACATTACATTTCTAAGAATATCGTCACAAAAATAGCAGAGTCCTGCACAAATATAATCAATTATTTATTAATCAATTTATGCAATTTTGATAGGTTTTGAAACAAACTTAAATAGATAAAAAATTACGATATTCTAAAATTTCATAGCACATAAATAAATGCTATTTTAAACAAAAAGATGCTAATTCATTAGCTAATGACGAAAGATTGTAGACCTCCGTGCAAATTTAGCGAATTCCTTTTTATTTGTATTAAATTCGTAACTAGGTACTAACATAAGTTATTCTAGCTAATAAGAAACGTTGTGAAATGATTCAAATGCAAATTTAATCAAAAAAAGAGATCTATTGACAGAATTCTCTGGAGTCGTATCTTTGTGGAAATATCTCGTTTTAATTAAATATTAAACTACTCGTAAAGTTGGAAAGGTTTGACTTTATCAAGACTGTGAAGTGAGTCGCAACTTTATTCATATTCCATTCAATTTAGACAGGTACCCACTTATTTTGATTCCTTTGCCAACGTTAAGAACGATAAGAGTTTGGCGTTCAGGATAAACAGCAAAGGGATAAAGATTCTGCTTCTTTCGCGCTTTCTTAGAAAATGGCCTGGTTGCCTTTGTGCGTTTATCCAGATGTTAGATTAACATGTACGATCTGAATTTAATTTTCATATTTTTATTAGCTATATTATTTTATTTTATACCGAATTCAATTTGTATGAAAAAGAGGTCAAAGTATTCTAAAATAGATGCCACATTTTAATTATTAACTCAACTTCTATTTAAATTTGTATTATAGTTAAATTTCATCATTTCGTCCTTCATAGGATTTGCGTATGAAGTATGGAAAATTATTTAAATTTACAAATACATTGCTTTTTCGCATGCAACTAATTGTTGTTTTTTTTATGACAGCTTGACAAATGATTTGCGTTTTTTTGTAACGTCAAAATGAAAATTTATAAAATTTATGATAGAAATGGTTTCAATAAAAAATATTGTTAGCAAATATTACCAATTTGTATATAGAAAATTATGACCGTGTTATCTGAACTTCTAAGCATGTGAAACATTTATTTAACAAAGAAAACTGTTTGTTTATATTTTATTTATTAAATGATTAATTTATATAGTTTTTTACGTAAATATAAACAGCGAAAAATGGTGTATTTGTGTTTATACTAGCGACATCTATGAACCAGCAGGAAATCAATAAGCTTTTCCAGGAATTTTCCATGAAGCTTACAACGATATTCTATATTTAGTTCACTGTGTACAGTATAGATGTCAATGTACATAGCGTATTATAAAAAATTACATATAGATTTTCATGCATTCACCCACCTCCCCCCCCTCCAAATTGAGAGTAACAAGATTCATTATTATATAAGAAAAAATATCTGCGTAGTTATAATATATCGCTAAAACTATGTTCGTTCCCAAATGTCTCTGTTTTATGATTTATCGATGGAGTGCATATTTGTGGTTTTAACTACAAACCACTCTAAGATGATTAACAACATTTGATCCTAAACATTCTAGATATTATCGTCCCCAACCTGGTAATATCTACAAAAAACCTTCAGCTCTTTGCATACCCCTGGCAACTCAACCCGATCCCGGCGCTATCAGACCGACTCGATCACGTCATTCTTCTGCTACCCACGGTCTTGTAATGAAACAACCGCATCAACAACATCAACAGCATCACTTGCACACAAATAACCAATATCTGCCAGATCACACGCGACATATACCTGATTCACCAAAATCAGCACCGGCTACTTGTAGTATCCAACCAAACACAACCATAGACCAACAAGATCGCTTACAACAGATACAAACTTTGATTTTGGAACGAAGGAATGACCAAGATGAACAGATTCAAGATAGAGGAGAAGATATAAGGTAGAATTTTTTCATAAATTCCGAATCAGTTTGGAAACAGACACTATTATTTTTAGAAATTGTGAAGATGAAATATCAAATGTAGGGGAAGATGAGAAGAGTCCTAATTTTGAGTTAATGTTATCTGAGTACCAACAAATGTTCCATGAAGATATGAGATCGTCGAAAACTAAATCAAAATCAAGTGTACGATCACGGACGAAACACAAACATGGCGCGCAACGTATTCCCCCAACTCAGCTACTCCAACCAAGATTACCTCCATCACTTAAAGTAAATCATATTTATTATTATTTTGTATAGAATACTATAAATTTATTCATAAATCTATAGTCTACAATCTACATTATTAATTGTGTAATATTCCTAAATCCAAAGACTCCTTTAATCAGGCAAAGAAAAAGTCTAAAGCATCCTTAAAATCCTCTCAAATAATGCATGAATCAGAAAACGCAGAAGACAACCGAATTGAAATCGAACAAATGACAACCGACGTTCTTGATAGTCTACTCCAAGACTTAAGCGTAAACGGCTTAGTGGATTCTGATCAAAATGAACCAACTCATGAAGAAAACAACAAATCCAATATGTCAAGCGCTAGATCAGCATTACACATTGTACAACAAAACAAAAAGGAGCAAACTATTAACGAAACGAATACACGACCACAGCGCAAACAGAGTTCAAAACAATTCGTTAGCGTCCATGAAATTCGTCGTTCAAATGAATCACCTAGAATCTTCGATGAAACACCTACTAAAACAACTTTTATGCAAGATAAAGCAAAATTTTGCCAGTACGACGCCGATTCGAGTACTTCTTTTCGACAAAGTAAACTGATTGGTCAATCAGAGATGTCGTTCCATAGAGATATGAAACGGACAGCGTATGGAAACGATGACAAATTTAAGTTATCGAATTTGAAGTTGGACTTAAATTTGCCGGGTAGGAACGCTACGAAGAAATCACCGTGGACTTCAACAAACTTTGAACCTACAAATGAAGAAAAGCAACAACTTGATGAAAGTTCTGCGAATGAGTTGCATCGATCGAAAAGTTACATTGTTAATTTAATTGACCGGGCATTGAGCAGAGAATTAGGGACTATTCCTGAAGAGAAGCCTCCGAAACAGGTAAAATTAAACCAGTTTCTTGGAAAGGTACTTCATGGAATTTCTCCCAAACTATTTTTAATTTAATGCTGGAATGGGGATAAAAAGCACTTTTATTGATTTTAAGTTACAGAGCTTATTTAGAATCTATAAATAAAACATTTAATATTTCTTCGAAGTTACATACTTCTTCTTTAGTATATGAATCTAGATGCCCGGGCTGCATTAGATCTTATGTCATCTCCGGCAGCAAAGAACTTGGATAACGACTTATGTATGGAGATTACGCATGCACTCGCAGAAACATTGACTGCAAATATATCCAATCAACAAAACAGTGGCTTTAATCAACCATCCAGTTCTGGTACGAATGTACCACCTGAAGGTAGTCGAAGTGAACATAAAAAGGACGACGAGTTGATTTACAGCACAGGTGGTAAGTGTTTGTCGAGAATATGTTTTATGTACTTAGTGTAATTGTGAGAAAAAAAGTAGATATGCTTGTATTTGTATAACACAAAAGAGTAAATTATTATCAACAGTAGAAGAGCCTATTTACATCAGACAATTAAAAAAACTCCGGTGGGGTCATTTGAAGCATATCCAACGTGAAATGAGACGACTTGAAGATTTAGAACGGTTTCTAGATTCGTGCGGTGCCGACAAATAGATACATATATAGTTTGTTTATTCCTAATTTAAAAAAAAAATCATATACAATTTTTATCATCTTGTGTTATCTGTAACAAATTTTTATTTACGTGTAAAATATATAATTTATACAACAAATATATTTATAATCAATATATACAAAATAAGTAATTTTATTAACAAAGTGAATTTACAATATGTCACAAGAACAAAGCAAGACGCAATTTTGAATTTATTATCATCATGCCAATTTTAGCGGCCATATAATGTGAATTCATTTTGTCAATACCATAAAAGGAATAAAAATAAATATTAAAATTAATTCACTTGTTAATTCATCCGTTAAGTTATCTTCTCAGAAGATTTAAGAGTATCCGGATAAATCAGCGGAATGTATTTGATTCCTATATCTCGTTCATCAAAAACTGGCAAATCTACAAATATTCTCCGATTCGGTACTTCAGTAGTAGTAGTTTCAACATTTTCAGTAGTACTTTCAGAATAATACACTTTAGAATCAGGTGGAATGCGGCTAAAATCGATTTTCTTCAACATATCTTCAGTTGTATTTTCATCTAACGATTCCTTCAACTTTGGATTATAATTTTCGGGATATATAACCGATACCTTTTCCGTAGTTAAATCTAATGTAAAACTACTTCTGGCTTCGTTAATTGTTTCAATTTTCTCATTTGGTTTTGTCAAATTTAATGTAGAATTGTCCAGATTCTCTACATCAGTTCGAGACAATGAAACTGGAACATCTGGGGGACTGAAGTCAATTTTGATGATTCGTTTAGCTTGGCTTAATTTTGGAGTTGTTGGATCTTCGTATTCTAAAGGAACGTAATTGGGTTGCTGTTTCTCTTTAGGGGTAATAAAGTTTGAAATAAATTTAGGGGTATGCTGGGTAATTAATGGAAATATTGTTTCGCGAGCGTATTTCTCAGCTTGTTCAAACATTCTTGATAATCGTTGTGGTAAGAATTGTACGGTCATCATTATCATTCGAATTGGGTTAGTAGAACCTTCTTCTTCTGGTTGCTTTTTTGGTTCATCTCCATTTTGACTTTGGGGCATATCGCTTCGCTTTAAATATTTTCCATCGTGAGGTCTTCTGCTGTTTTCTGAAGGTACCCAATCTGAAGTGTCATAAAAATTGTAATTCAATTCTTTTTCACCTAAGAGTTTAGATATTAAAGTCGGTTGATACTTGGACGCTGTAGTTCCAATTGTTTTAGTTGTAGTAGGTCCTAAAATTGGTTCAGTTATTTCAGGTTTACTCAAATCATGAGACCTCGCGTTCTTATTGGACGGTTTCCTCAGAATAGGTTCCGAAATCTCTTTCAAATCAAACTGATCATTATTAAGCGTAATTGTAGATTTAGTATTAAATGCCCGGTTAGTTTCAATTTCCATACTTTCTTCTACTTTATTATCATCTCTCGCTCCTTGGTAGTTTGGATATGTTTTCCATGGAATCAAGAAATTACTTTTGGGTGTACTTTTCTCTTCTATAGATATACTTTCTTCTTTCTGAGCAGTCTTGACTTCCTCTTTGATTGCTTCGTTTCCAATTCGTACAACTGGAGTTGGGATAAATTTACGGTTCGACTCTTCTAGCAGTTCAAATCCTGTGGGATAGTTGGAAGAGTTTTTGGATGTAGATGATTTATCAATTCGGTCTTCGAGGAAAGATTTCTGTTCGATAGATTGGCCGTCTTTTGGAATATTGCAATCACCCGGGTATAGACGAAGTAATACAGGAATACCTGATTCTAGTTCTAAGCCTTTTTTACATACTGACGAGCTAAAAGTAATGTTTAAAAGCTTGGAAATTGTAAAGCATGTATTTGAAATTATATTGCACTAGAAGAATTGGGGAACTGATTTGAACTTACGTTTTTCCGAAACTATCCATCATGGAAACTTTATCAATCTTCCATCTTTTCAAACCAGATGATAACCAGCCTGAGTATCCACGATATAATATTTCTACTTTCGTTGGTTCGGATATTATTGGATGTGGAACCAAAATACGTGAGAAGGTTTCGCCATGTATGAGTTTTTCATCGTCCTTACTAGATATCGGGAAAATTATGATTAAAACCATTATTTTGTATGACAAATTGTTAACTATGATTAACGGGTGCTATAATTTTATTATATTTATATTTTTATTTAATTTCCTAATTAGAATAAATATTATTTTATTAAAAGCTGGTATCCTAAACTTAACTGTAGTTTACCTTGTCATTGTAAAAGTTTCATTTAAGTCGGAATCTCCAACCAGAGTTATAGTAATTTTTCCATAGTTGATTATCGGTTTAATCATTGTTGAGCTTTCAATTTTAACATTGTACTGGTGCGCTATTAAAAATCATTAAAAAATAAATATATATTTACGCAATTATTGTCTAAAAATTATAGTTTCTTCATTTAATTTTATATTTTAATTAAAAACAACCATTCCTTGTGCAGTTATAAACAATTTTATGTTCTTTTTTCAAATCTTTTAATATAAGTTTATTCAATCCGCTTTCATGCAACTAATGCTCAATAATCTTTTATTTCAACTACTTTCAAACATTCTGCATTTGCGTAAATCAATTATAAACAATTGTTAATCAATGGCGCAATTTCTAAACATGGCAAAATTTCTCATCTATACTTAAGCTTTTAAAATGTCGTAACAAATCATTTTTAACCTAATTTTAAATCAAAAGTAATTAAAGAAAATTACATAGTTAATTGCAAACAAACAAAAAATTAAATTATCAAATTCTGCTAATATTTATTGAAACATCGTAATGGGGTTACGAACGAACTAATTAAGTATTGCATGACAATGTTTTCAGTATTATTTTTTTATTGTAATAAAACGAGAAATAAAGGATGTGATTTGATATTATTGCTACAGGAAATCATTAATAAAAATATATGTAATATTTTATATAATTAAGAGATTTTATAAATAATAATTAAAATTTATATAGTGGATCTTCAACGGAAGTTCTAATTCAAGTAATGTAGTTAGATAGCAATTTATCGGGCAGAAAGAATACAAGAGAAATCCGTGTCTTAAGTTTTTGACGAAAGAAATGATAAAAATAATGAGAACAACAGATAGTTGGATGAAAGTGTGTTACTGTAACTTTGTTTTGTTATGTAAATGTCTAAGAAATATTTAGATCTACCGGTGATAACATAAAGAAATATGACACTAATATGTGATATTTTTCAAAAATAATAAATGACTTCTTATATCATCTAATGTGCTATTTTATCATGTATGTTTGTATGTCTAGGGAATTTATTAATATAAACTGGAAAACAAAACAAAATTGAATATTTTGTATGCTAATTTAAGACGAAATAGACATTTTTAAAAACAATAGGCAAGTTTGCTATTGAGAAAAAAACATATATTGATAGATTATAATTTATTTGATAACATGTCTGTCATAGAGACAAATTTTAATTTTAGTAATCTAATTTACAATGTTAACGAAACACTGCAACAAAAAAGAACTGAAATAATTTATGTACTTACCACAAAACGGTTCTTCGTCTCTGGTAATAAGGAACAATTGTCCTCTGCCAAGTGACTTGTCCGCAAAGTAGCCCATATTTCCGCATTTCCTAACGTACAATTTATAAAATGATTTTATAAAAATTATATGTTTGAATTAGGTAACCAAAATACGGAAGAAATTGAAAATGCTTGGATATCAAAAATTACTAATATTTACACTAGCATTTCTTTTGAAATTTTATATTCTAGTTAAATGACTTAAAAATACCAATGAGATGAATAAATCATTTAACTTTAATTTAAATTAAGATTTCAAGATGACTTCGTTTAAAATTTTGTGAAATATACATTTAAGGTTTATCGCTTAAGAAATAACAGATATAGTGCCTCAAAATAAAATGAATATATCTTTGACGCATGTATATATAGTAGAAGTAAAATCATTCTTAACACGATTAGAACTGTAATGAAATCCATTTAATATTGGTTTTGTTGTGGAGTGTACTTCAAATGGCTAAAAATTGTGATGATACATTTCTTAGAAAATTTATATACCTATCAGCTGTACAAGGAAAACATTTTCCTTGGAGGAAAGCGTCATATGATTCACAAGGATATGCAGGGAAATGACATCTTGAAGAAACTGAATCTAAGAAAAATTTATACGCACGCCTATGATTACAAAGTGATCTACCCTCAACTTCAGAAGCTGTAAAAAAAAGTAGAATTATGATTAGAAGCTTTATACATAAAAGAAGCCAAGATGAATTTAGATATCACGAATTTTAATATGCCTCAAGTGTTCTCAGTAACTTTGTTAAACATAAAATAGAAAGTAATATTTGACCTTGGAATACATTGAGCACTTACAAGTGCGAATTACGTTTTATTTTTATTGTAGTTTAGTTTCTTTGTTTAAAATAGTTCATGTTGTAATTTATGTTTTAGCAATTTTTTTTTTATTGTTTTTATATAAGTTTTAATAATTATTTTGTACTTACACCAAATGAAATCGGAAACAGCTCCAACGAATAAATTGGAGCAACCTTTCTGCATTCGACCGCCGTTGGGGTAGAAATCAACATGTCCCATAGGAGCCCAGGAGCCCAAACCACCCAAGAATAAATTTTCACCATTCGAATGAATCACGTCAACAAACGTTGCATCCGATGAATCCAGACGCGCTTCTGGTAACTGAGTTTCGAACAGGGGACCCGCAGGATCCAAACCTAAATAGAATGATACGAAAACATATATAGATTTTTTATCAATTATCTAAAAGTTTGATAGATTTTCGAACCAGTAATTCTACTAATATTTCGTAACTCAGACCCAGCGAATCCTGCTACATGAGCTCCTAAACTAAACCCTATCAGATGCATTGTATCTCTGGAAAGTCCAGCTTTTTCTTCCAAACCTCTAAGCAACATTGCTAATTGCTTCCCTACCAATCTTGTATTTGCGGCTGCTTTTACATAATTCGGTAAAACCGCTCCGTTTTCCCAGTCCACGCAAACAATATTAAAATCATCCTATAAAAAATATTTAAAAATAATATTAAATACATACTTCTATATACAAATAAACATTTAAAAATGACTGAAAAAGTATTTTACATTTGCTTACCACTGACATAAGAGCACTTCGCATTTCATAAACCCACACATAATGACAAGAACTTCCAAACCCATGTACTAAGACTTTGGTAGGTTTGGAAGCATTAAAGTGCTTGCTAGCCCAATCATAAGCATCTGTGATGTTGTTAAAAGGAACTTCAACTAAAGGGCTGTCGCCTAGCGTAACACTTCTGGTTGTTCTTCGTCCAGGATACAACAGAAATGTTGTTGAAATCTCTTCTGGTGGACTTGGAAGCGTGTCCAAGTAACTGAAAGCGCCTGAACTGCCAAAACATCCTAGTTCTGGATAACATATATTGGCTTCTGCTCTTTTGTATCTGAAATAAACATTACAATCGTACAATCTGATTTATATATGAATTTCAAACGCGTATAGACTCAATGAAGTCTACTAAAGAAAGACATATCTAAATAATAAGTCCATAATATACCTGGACCTATTATTATGTTTTGCAGCCCATTCCCTCACGGAATCCTGAACGGCTTTTAGAATATCTGCATCGTGTTTTTCATCATCTAATTCTTGATCGTCGGCTCCACTCCACCAAGCGCTATCGTAACGAGCTTGTGCAACTAGAAATAAAAATAAACATAATTTAAACAATGTTATACTTATGTTTGTTGATAACAAAACATACATAATATGTCTTTATCTGAATAACACACTTATCTATTGTTTTGCCATGGTTTTACTAATTAGTTAGTAACAACTAAATATAATAGTATGTTCTAGTGTTCAGATAAAACAATGGTAAACAAATGAATTATTGTTTCAGAAAATAAAGGAAAACTATGTATGTACAGTAAAAACGACATTTAGGTATAAGCGATTTTTATTTATTAGGGGTGTATTTTAAAAAAATTAAGGCGAAATAGGGTATTTTTAGGTGTGTTTAGCTACATTTTTATACGATCTTAACAAGTTTGATATAAATTAAATGCATTTTTTGCAAGCCACCATATTTTTGGGAAAAAGTGTTTTAATATACAATATTTCATTGTTTCGAATGAAACTTTTAAATTTAGTCAACCCAAACGAGTGTCTTTATCTGAAACAAGGAAGAAATTAGAGTTTGTTTGAAACTATACTCGCGTAGTAACAATGCAATGATTACAACCGTGAAGTATGTACAAAAAATAACTTCTAATTCCTTACATGAGTATAAAACACGTGCTCCGCATCATAATGAACATAAAAACGACAGTTAGTTATCATTATACACATAAATTCGCGGACAATGTCATTGAAACGAATGCACATATAGTTTTAGATTGTTATTATGCTCCGTAGTATAGTGAGAGTATATTATTATAATCATTTAATAATGGCCATTGTTCATTGTATAGATGCATAGATTTCATGCATCTATTACGATCGTTTTTACAACAATTATTGTTGCTAATTAAATTTTTTAGATTTTGAATCATATGAGAAGGTATTTTAAATTTCAAATGACCATTTCCTGAGTCTAATTAAAAATCTTGAATTTCTTCTTTTTAACTATGATATCAATTCATTTAATAATTTTTCACTTTTTCCCCAATCGTTATTTAACTGTAATATAGTTAAGTAATTTACGTCACTTAAGAAAGTTATTTGACCAATTTTCTACGTATATTTGAAAATAACTGTACACAGAAAACACAACTGTATATGGTAGGTGATAAAAACAATAAAACTGGACACGCTATTGTACGCAAATTACAATATGGTTAATCCGAAATGTATACTGCAATTAACGTGCATATTTTACGATTCTTTATTCTACACATTGGCTACCTTCAGTAGCACGAGTTGAATCACCTGAGAAGATGTGCATTCCAATACTGGTAATACCCCGAAGGGCATCAAGCTAACTGGTAATATATACTTTAAAAATATCTCTAAATAACATTTTTACAACAAAGAAATTTTATTTTAGCTTCTGATAAATAATGTTTCGCTCGACCAAATTTGTAGCGTTTAAAACGCGAATATTACATTAGGCACGCGCTGAACCGGATATTCTAGACTATTTAATTCTGAAAAATATATTTTATGCTTTATCTACAATTATATAATATAAACCGGCATTGTTTATGCAAAAAATTGTATCATTTTTACAGTTTTAAAATATTAATTAATATAATCACTTAAAAAATAATCGTTGGCTTTTATTGTAAAGAAGAACATAAATTATTATTCGTAAAAGCAGTATTTGTGGCTATTATATAAGGAATAGGAAAGAATACTTAAAAAGGAATATTAAAGTAATAAAATAAAATTTATGTCGTCCTAAAAGTAGAAAATAAAATTTATTTGATCCTTTTAGAAACATGTAACAATATAGGTTCTATATTATTCATAATTAATTGTCCACATACTAAATTTAATTTAGTAGGTGTTTCAGGACACGTATTAAAATCGTATTTACTCAAAATCATCGCCAATCCGGCTCTGGTTTGCATTTTACCCAATCGCATTCCTATAATCATAAAAAATTAATGTTTAATTAACGAAAAAAAACATATTATTATCTTATAAATATTTTTAAAACAGCATTCTATTATTTATATCTATAATTGTTTTTTTTTTATATAAAACTATAAATATATTTAAAATCCAATCAACAACAACAACCAATATATGAATAAATTTTTATCAGTGTATGAATATACCTATACATATTCTAGGACCATCTCCAAAAGGAAGATACGTATATGGTTCAATATTGTCTTTATTCTCTGGACTAAAGCGATCCGGATCAAATTTTAATGGATCTGGAAAATATTTGGGATCATGGTGCAATCCTGTAACCGAAACCACTATCTGTGTTCCTTTTTTTATGATTTTATTACTTGAATCCGGCATTTTGTAATCTTCTGATGTAACTCTATTTAGAAATCCTAAAGGTGGATATTTTCTTAGAGTCTCTACAAGAAAATCCATAATAACGAAATGCGTGACAATGTGAAATTAGATTTAGTTGTCCAACCTGAAATAGCCTGGCCTAAATATTCCATGTCTGATATAGATTCGTAACTAAATTCATTTCCATATTTCGCTAAAGTATCATCAATATTTTTTTGGACCTTTTTTTGAACAACTGGATTTTTAGCTAATTCATACAAACAATAACTCATAGTTGCAGCTGATGTTTCATAGCCAGCTAATATAAACACGAAACACTGCGCAGCTATCTCCTCAAAGGTGAGACTTTGCTCTGCATTTTCTACAAATAAAATCAACGTTTATTACATTGATCCCAAAAGAGATCGTAATGTTTACTTTGTTCGTAAACACTTGCGTCTCCAGCTGTGTTATCATCACTAATTTTGCCGGTATTTCTTAGTTGTATCATCAATTGTAGAAAGTCTTTTCGAACGATTTTATTCGTTTCTCGAAAATTAATCACATTTCGCAAAATATTGTGTAGGAGCTCCGTCAGATCTGGCGTAAAGTTGCGTAGTTTGAATAATTTCATTATATTTGGAGCGATTATAGATAAATTCGTCATGACCGCAGTGTAATATGTACCAGATGATTCAACAAATCTTCCAACAAAATTTCTGAGCTCATTGTCAGGTGTTTTAAAACTGTTTGACTCCAGACCAAAAGCAGCTGAACTAATCACATCTACCGTGTAACGAGAACAGAAATCTCGAGCCTATACACGCATTAAATGATTGTTAATTATTTATTAATAACAGTGTCATAGAGGAGCAATCACTAATGCAAAAATTGATTATTATTTAGACACATTTTTGTGTATTTCTATAGACTTACATCTACCACTTGACCGGTTTGGGTAAGCGGTTCCAAAGTTTCCTGGAATTGTACCGCAGATTTAAGCAAAAGTGAAAACATCATTTTCAATTTACCGGAAGTAAATGTAGGACTGAGTTTGTTGCGTAAGTTTCGCCATCTTTGCCCGCTTAACCGAAATAAATGACCTGACAGTGGATCATTTATCTCATCCAGATGTACGCCTCTATCATAAAAACTATTAAAATCTTTCACCAAAACATGTTTAATTAATTTCGGATCCTTTAAAAAAGAAAATATATTATATATTTATTAAACTTACTAATACATTTGTAACTTACCTTGATAAATATAATAGGATTATTTACAAAATATAATCCAGCGTATGATTGTTTAATTTGATTATACAACGACGCGAATGCATTTGATATATGAGTTTTTCCGTCGAAACACTGTTTTATATTTCCAAATGGATAACTCGGCTCCAAGTAAAACACGCCCTGTTTTGCCCAATGTTGATAGACATATTTTAGGTAAAAGTATGATAAAAGTATCAAAGTTATTACTGTTAAAAATATGTAATAGAAAATCGGTATCAAATACGCAGCGAAACTCATTCTAGCAATAAAAAAGATGTTCTGTTCACAAATTCAAATGAACACTGAAGTAGTTTATATATATTTTTATTAAAGTGACCTCTAGATAAGTATAATTATCTTAAAGGAAATAATACTATCGACTTGAACGCTTCTTTAAATAGAGCTAGACATACCGAAGTATTGACAACTTAAAATAAATTTTAGAGATGTTTTATTATTTGTTAGATAACTCTGGGGCTTTATTTAAATAAATATTAAAGTCAGTGTCAATTGATATCAAATCAATTATTTGGTTGTAACCTTCGTTTTATACTAATTAAATAATAATTATAAATTATTAACTAATTAGCAAATTGCAAATTTAAATAACAAATAGTTTCAAAAATATTTACTCACGCAATTATGTATTTAAAACTAGCATAGAAAGTTAGTTTCGAACAATACTTTATCTGAAACATCAATAAGTATAATTAGAACTATTGTTCTGATGTTACATTGTTATTGAAAAGTGAAATTATAAATAATAAATACTAATTTCGAAAACATTAACTTTCTGTGGTATTTGCGATTTTGAAATAAAATTTGCTAAATTGACACATTTCCATTAAAAATATTGACGCTTCTGGTTTATCCATTATTTTAATCTTTAATCAGTTTCAAGTTAGTTTAAGGATGAAATAATTTTTTTTAGCGACTAACGACAGTTTTGAAGCCATGTGCCGAATTTATATAAATGTTCGAATACATTTTATATAAAAAATTGCATAATACATTGTTGTATTCCAAATTGACTGCACGTATAAACAATTTGTCAATTTTAATTCATCGTATCCAAACACCTTTGTGTAATATGTCATGATTCTGTATAATTAAAGTCGAAAAAAAAATAATCCTTTTGTTTTTCTTTTTGTTTGTTCTAACCTTAATTATAAAACATAATAGACATTATAACAAACCCATGTCAAAGCGCTTAAATGTGTACAGAGGTGTTTATTCAGATTATAACTTCAATGCCGCTTTAAAAATTAGAGCGTGACTTTCCTTACCTAATTCTCAAATAATTAAAACATATATAAGATATTTAAAGTGTTACATAGTTCTTTATATTTCATTTCCAAGATTTATCTCCGAAAACGCTGAGCAATATAAGATTAAATTTATATTATTTATTACTAGTTGATTGATATTTTTATAGAGATTAGTTCCACTCAATCTATTTTTTTAATTGTTGTAATTAATCAAAAATTGCGTGATTTATATTTAAACTTGTACGGAATTTTAATATTTATTAGCCAATAAAAGATAATTAATTTATTACGTCAAATAACCAGGAAGTCACTTTTCACCAAAATATTATTATTATTGATGAAATTGCATACAGTGTCAAATTTGTGATATAAAATAATATATTTCAATATTTTTTTAATATAGGAAAAGTAAAACGAATATTAAGTAATACACTGGTAAAAATCTTCCTACTCAAAAGTTTCTAATGTATATTTATATAAAAATTTAAACAATGATATATTTAATAAATTGTTGTTGTTTTTGATAGTTGCTGAACCATGTAAATAAGTTTTACATAATTACGCTTTTATATTTGTAAAAAATGCACAACAAGAAAATTTATAAATAATAAATCACATTTAATACAATTTCATACTTTACTGGAGAACATTAAAATATTTATTAGGGTTTTGAACAAATATAAACATTAATTTATGCGAAAAAAACTATAATAATTTTAATGTATTCATAGAAACATATTTTATATAAACTACATCGCTAAAAACATGTAATTACATAAAATATAATGTTAGTAAATTAATTAAAATATCCATAAACCTTGATGTTTAATTATAGGAGTTTATATAATGCTCCATATATGCATTTCTGCATGAAAACCCAAGGCATACACTGTAAAAATAACATTACGTATTTGATGCATATAAAATAGGGTTGGTACATTTTGAAACACATTTTTATATTTTATATATTTAAAGATATGCATTTTTAAAAGTGTACTTTAATAATCAGCCTGTCGACGAAATGATATATAGTATTTTCTACATTATACAGTTGGTGATACTGGGTTAGTAAGTTAGTTCAGTTGTCCAACACTCTTTTGGTGAGGATATAGTACTTGTGACGTCACGAGTATTGTATAAATTATGAAATTTAAATGTCTAATATACAAATCATACGAATTGAATTACAATCCAAATGTAAAGAATATCTGTAATGGTACAGAAAAAATATGTAACTGTATATAAAAATATTAACCTCTTTAGAAAACGAAATTTATATCAATATAACAATTATTTAAATTGTTTTATTGATTTCGTGTAGTATAAATATGTATTAGGTTACATATCTGTAAGTCTGTGGTAAAAAATAACTGTATCTAAGTTAGTTATAGTGTTATAGATAATTGCATAACTGTATATGAGTTTAAAAATATATAACTAGAGTACTTATAGATTGTATAAAGTATAAGTTGGTAATTCAACGTATACCTATCTATTAAAAAACTGGATCATAGTTTAAAACCCCGAATTATCTCCACAGCTAATCTCAACTACGTTTAGATGATGAATAGCTTCAGTTACTAGATCGTTACAGATATACGAGGTACGGTAATATATATTTTCTAAAATAAATGTGGTTTATTTCAAATATTTTAAAATAAACAATTCAGTGCCTTTATAGGAAATATAAATATATGTTTTCTACGTAACGGATATATTTAAAAAATATTAGTCTTGTAGATATTTAACTAGGCATATGTACGGTTATTTAAATTGTAATCAATATTACGTCAGTCATTGGTCAATAGAATAATATTTGCAGCAATTGTCCAGTTATTACTGAAGTGTATATTTGTTTAAAAAAACGAATGAGAGTCAGTATTTTTGTGGTTATATTAAAAAATAAATAAATTTATCATATTAGCGGTTTGACCATATGTTTACAGTTCAATGAACTACTTGCTCCCATTGTCCTGCTTGTATCTCCGCCCATGGATGCGTAAAGAGAGAGTTTTTGATGTTTGACGCGAATCTTTTACAAATTTACTACTTAAGATTCAGAAATAATGGACTCTCTAGATCAAAAGAATAGTACAACAAGATTAAATGTTGTTGCCCCGAAATACACTTTAATTTACAGACATTTCTGTTTTAAACACAAATCAAATTGAATTAGTTAACCTTGTATTTCATAATTGAACAGTTTCATTACTTTAATATTAACATTTATAATAAAATGTTACCATAATTAAAGTTAAGTTATTAAATGTTGAACAAATCTTTTGATGCGAAGTGTATAGGTGTCTAATTTTGTATACTGTGAAATCGTATATAATAATTAGATAATTTGCAGTCATCACATTGGATTTAGACTAGAATTAGGTACTTTTACAGCTGGCAGGCACAATGAGCTTGGTTTTCAACTTGAATAAGCACACAGTGAAACGGCAAAGAATGTAGCTACTATAGAATGTAGATGGCCATCAAATGTTTCAAGAATGTGTATTTATTTTCTCTTGTTATAGACTGGCTTATGATTTATTTCTTAATCATTTTTAGACACATATTAGCTGATCGGTTCTGATGGCACGACAGGTGCCATCTGCTTAGAGAAATATGTCGTTGTTTTAGAAAATATGAAAGAATTGTTCATTTTCATTGTACACTTCTTATACGAAGTAATATATCTGTTTTAAATATGGAATTTAAGAATTTATTTGTGAACTCTTCTTGTTGGAGTAAAATGTTAGATGTTAGGGTACAATTTACGATTGTAGCAATGTGGCGACGTAAGTTTTATTTTTAGCAAAGTTTCGCTCAAAATATGAACCGGTTTATTGTGCAAAAAATATAAAGCTTGTTTTCTTGTATATCATGTAATTTGATATTCCATATCAGGCATCGA
>JADQWA010000136.1:7500-13068 GCA_018344505.1 Nebria ingens riversi | reverse complement strand
AACAGTTCATTTAAAAAAAATGAAACTGAAAGTGGTTTCAATATTATTGATTGATTCTTTCTCCAAATCAATATATTGCACACTATGCGCACATGAATAAGAGTAAAAAATATTATACTTATTAAACAGTTAATTTAATTATTCTTTTAAATCTAAAACAAATATAATTATTTATTTATAATAATTTAGAAAATGTATACTATGATTTATTTATATCAATCCACCACTGGAGTACTTTCTTTTCATAATTAGATTTTCGTTTACTTCAATTATTACTTACCTAAAATTTCACACGTCTTTTTTATTAATTTAGTTGGATTAACACAGATAACGAGGTGTACATTTCTTTTTCTCAGTTGGAATTATTTATAATTTGATAAATTTATAAAAAAGTGAAATGTTTCGAAAATGAAAAGGTCCTAAGTAGTTCAATCTGGTATTAATTTTCTAATATATATGTATATAGATACATTTATAAGAATGGCATGTATTTTCTATAGCACTATAGTGCTACAAATCCATAAATAATTACTGTACCATTACAAACAATTAAATCGGAAAAGTATGATTTCATACACAAAGAACGTAGTCTGTATTTTGATACAGTTACGTTACTGTAACTTATAAATAATACAATTAATGCGCTTTGCTAATTATAATTTGATTGACTGACGAATTGCATTAATATGTATAAGTTTCAAATCTACAGTTATTTATTCATTCATTGCAATTCGTGTTTAAATCCAAGTGTAATTATCTAAATGCATTAATTATTTATAAAATTGTGCGTGTTTATAAAAAAAAAATCAAATATTATAAATTAAGATTCTAGTGGTTGTAAACCTTCCAAAAATACTACGCACAGATACAATGTACGATTAAATATAATAATTTTCAAAATCAATATATTCTTTACTACTATATTTACGCCAATAAAAATAAAATAAAACTACTTAGAGAAATCCAAGTAGCCAATAAGCATAATTTAAAACTGCTCTTCATATTAAATGTTGACAGCTCAAATGCAATTTTTTGTTCCATCTTTTATTGAAACTTTCACGATAGATGATATCACTTTTAAACTTACTCAAATTACCTTCAAATAATTTCACATTCCTAATTGGAAGAGGTGAAATTAACAATAATTATATATTAGAGTAAAATTTTCGTAATCAACCTACTGTATCAATGTCAATAGGCAATGTTTTTACAGTGTAGCAGCTTGTGTTACAATTAGAATTCCAGACGCAACATCTGATACTTAGATGTAATGCAGGAGTACATTTAAAAAATGAGTAACACTAATGCAACTCTGGAGTGTATTCAGTGTAAACATGGTGAAATCAGGTATGGTGCAATGTCATGTAGGTGCTAATAACCGGATATGTTTTTATGTATGCAACGGAAACATAATGCACTAAGTGCACTGGTGCAGGTTTATACATATGTGTAAAATAAAATTAACAAACCAAACTTCCTCTTATTAAATATGAATATGTGTTCTTTGCAGTGCGAAATTATGAAATTGCACCAAGTTCAAGGAACAAATTTAATTGTTTACCGTATATGTTTATCACTATCACACATATATTAATATATTTGGAGCTGTAGAAAATTTGTTTTGTTTATCTATGCTTAGCATACAAAAAAAGGCCAATGAAGGTCATTCAAGGTATTTTTATTTCATCCAAATGACGTTCCTGAATTTTTTATATGCATTGTATTGTTTTGTTGTGACGTCACATTAGCAATTTAAATACTCAATCATATATGTAACTACTCTTTTCCTTCAATGTTGTCTTTTATGTCTAGAAATAGTTTCTTTATTACAATTAAAATTATTAGTAGGTAAATGTTTTTTTTTTTGTACAAGATATTTAAATATATCTTTAGCGATTTTGAATTTTCTAAAAAAAATCGCAAACAATACATTTGCGTGATTCAATTACTGTTATTACACCAAAATAAATAATTTTTAATACACATCTTGACTTATAGTAATTTTCATTACACCAATAATAATTGTTTTCTACAAATAATAAATAATTTTCGAGTTTTAGTATATTGTTCTAAATATTTTTGACAATTGTGTAAAAATCTACTTTAATATTTATTATTAAATTTTCATATGCCATAAATTCTTTTTCATCAACTATTTTCGATCAATTTTCTGTATACACTCAGAAGCATTTTAAATTTGTTAAATATTATTAATATTATATTAAAAATATAATTAATAATAATATAAAATATTATTCAATTAAAATTTATTAGATCGTAAGGAGTACTTTCAAAGGTGTGAAGCGAATATCTATTAAGTAGTTTATCAATTCTAAGAATGTTACAGAAACACGACTAGCAACTTGTATTGCAGTTCTGCGCAAACCTGTAATTCTTTAAAGAGATTCTACAACATTTTAAAAATATCTTAATCGAATTTCAAATCAAACAGCAAATTACTAAAAATATTATTCGTAATCCCTAAATTGTGTTATAAATTCTATAAAAAAAACTATATGTTATTTAAAAACATTTAGATCCTATTTACAGAATTATAGATATTTTCAGACGCTTTTGATCGAGTTGAAAAGATACAAATATATATTTTTTGTCATATCATATAAACGAAATATAAAATATCTAAGCTAAAATATGAATAAATAATTAGACTATCTAATCCAACAAGATTCAAATAAGGAAATAAGGTTGTAACTGAGATCTAATTAGATTAAAAAAAATTAAAATACTAACCTTAATAAATCTAAAACACTTGGTCTGAAATAAATAAAAACAATAAAAGCACAATTGAAAAGTTGTTCACAACACTGAATCACGTAAAATATGTTCGAGTTCCTCGCGTGTCCGAGCGACTCGGTCTCAGAAAGTGTTCAGCACAGACTGTCTGTCTAAAAACTCTAAAAGAAGTATTGTAGCACATTGCTGGTACGCCGGTAATGCCGTATGTAGTATACTATAATAATGTCCTACTTAATACCTTCCGTTCGACTCACCTAAACTACAGATCGGACTTTATTTAACGGGAACTGTTGACCACTTCGTTCATTATTGACTAACGATCGAATATCTTTGTGTATTTATGTTGCGAGCACGGACTATTATTATTTATTTCTCTCTAATTATAAACATTCATTTAGAATTTGCTTTTATTAAATCACACTTAAGTTACTAAGCACCCCAAGCTAATAATATGTATTTGGTGTTTTGGTTTGGTTCGGCTGTAATCGGTTGTCTCACTCACGCATGTAGCTAGACTGTTTTATCAATGAGAGTAATGCATGTATAAGAGTGAGACAACTAGATAAAATATAATGAATGGTTTATATTTGCTATTTTATTCGAAAAGTTGTACTATAATTATTGTTTAACTAAAATAATATAAAGTTTTGACTGAAGTGGAATAAGGATCGATTCACAAAAGCGATGTTTAAATATAGTCTTTGTTTATTACAATCTAAATATTAATAAAACAAAAATACAACTATTTATATTCTTTACGAGATTATTACACGAAATAATTTATTGAAAAAGTAAATGCTTTTAAGTAATAAATAAATATTTTACTGCAAACGAATTAATACTAACTTTATATGCTTTTTACTAAAACATAATAACATTTGGAAACTTGTAAATAATTCCGCATGAGTACGAAAATTCAAATAATACTATTGATTAACATTTGCTCCGGAGCTCCGAATTTAGATACGTTTCGCCATCTAGAGTCTGAAATGCAATACTAGCCGGCAGAGACATCTATATCCTGTTGAAATACAACGTAAACCAGAGTTCGTTTTAAATAAACGCGTTTGCAGTCAGTAAAACTGCACATAGATATCACACTCAAAATGAAATTTAACTAACTGTTAATTGTATAGATCGTCGTTTGTATTAATCAAAACCACTAAAATCAAAAATTGTAAGTTATTTTAAGGTCTATTTATGATAATAATAATTTGACATTTTGAAAAGTATTTTTTACAGTCTGTTAAACCACACTATTCAATTTTAGAAATAAAAATCGTTTATATAACAAGTGTCAAAACCATAATTATTTATACGCTTTTCTGATTCTAATTAATAATTTTCCAAATTTTATATATATATATATATATATATATATATATATATATATATATATATATATATATATATATACATACATATATACATATATATATATATATATATATATATATATATATATATATATATACATATATACATATATACATATATATATATATATATATATATATATATATATATATATATATATATATATATATATGTGTGTGTGTATATATACATATAAGAAAAGAAAAACATACAATTGCGCAGTAATAAATATTTTAATGTTTTATGTTTATAAATAATTCAGTATGACAACTCGATGACTTTGTTAATTACACAATGATACATATTTTATAGACCTTAGAATCTCTATAATGACATGGCATACGCCTTGCACACGATTAGTAATACGTATCGACAAGGTATACACGACAGAGTTTGGACAATATTTCCTACTTAGAAAGTTATGTAACTATGAGGATAATTATCATAACTTGGAATCATGTGACAATATTTGTTACTGATGATGAAGGAGCCGATATTATTTGATCTATACACGCGATTTCATATGTGTATATAGTCTACTGATCTATTCCATATTATTTTTATGACTGATAAACCTTAAAATCACATATAACTATACCTACACTGTTAAAAAAAAATAATATATATATATATATAAAATGTTTAATGGAATTGTGTTAGTAATTATAATTCTAAATTTCTAACTATATTAGGCCATTTAGTTTAATGGTGTGATGTAACTCTAGGCGCGATTTAAGCTCTATAACCTTGAAAAGAATGTATAACTACTATAGAATGTTTATATAATGTATCGAATAGCACCTACAATTGCTATACATACATGCAATTATGGTTGCTAACAAGACTAATATTTTATTTAAATTTAACTTATCGATAAAGACGTATGTTTGTGTAAATATATAAATATAATAGGCAATACAATTCTTTCTACTTGTATTCTTTCTTAACTAATTTTAATTTAATTGTTGGTATTTCTTTGATAATATATCCCCTAAACATAAACTTGAGGAAAAATTATATATGTATTTAACTAATACACAAGACAGTAATGATGTGTGAGTTGCCTTTAATATAGGCTTTGTTGAAACTAAAACTTTCATATATTTGATCATAAATCAATTTTTTAATCAACAAACCATATTTCGTAAATTATTATACAGTATATAATACAGTATATAACCAAAATTAGAGGCGCTATATATCTCCCTTGATTTCTATAGTGAATAAATAATTATCAGGTTTTGTTTCTTGATAAATGAAGTGCCAAAATCCTTCATTAATATCAACAAAAAAATACATCTAATATAATTTATTCCTGTCAAAAAAATATTATAAGGTTCATACACATACTTGTTAACGGGTCGCGTTACGAAAAATATTTTCTGAAATCACCAAATGTATTTCTGAAATTACAAAATACGTATAAAGACTTGC
>JADQWA010000136.1:0-5000 GCA_018344505.1 Nebria ingens riversi | reverse complement strand
GGGTACCCGGTTCCGGGTTACCCGTTTATTTCTGACAACAACAACAAAAGTTAGACCTTTTTAAATTCATTTATGAAATATTATATTCAAACCAAAATTTAAAAATACAATTTTGATACTTTTTAATTATTCTAAGTACATTTTTTATCTACGAATCCACAATTTTTTTTTTTTACCTGAAATATATACGTACATTTGAGAATTTTATTGTAAAAAGTACTGGGCGCTGTTTTAATAAATAGAAATGCTTGACTATGGAAACGATATCTGCGTTTCTATTTTCCATTTCTCTTGGCAGTACCCGGATTGAAACATGTTATCTTTGTAACTTTTTGTTTATATTTTATGCCTTTTATTTTATAGAAGCATGCGCATATTTGATGGATTTCATAAAGATGATAAGCAGAATAAGAATTTGTGCTTTTTTCGTATTTATTTTGCTCAGATTTCAAATAAATCGCATTTTTCAGATGTCCATCTTACTTTTATCTAATATTTATTCAAAGTAAAACTAGGTTATTTTAAATCGAAAATAAGGGGAAAGATAGATATTAGATGTTATGAATTCGGTTAGAAGTGCAGAGGTTATCGTATTTCATAGGTACAATTTGTAACATGCTCTGAATCGACAAAGTACGCGTGCTTTTGTATTCGGTAATATATTATATCAAGATATGTCACCTGTTCATACGACTCAAACTGCTATCTTAGTACGTCGAAAGGATGAAATTACTATTTAATAACTACATTATTGATGAATCATACAAAGATTTCAACTTACCACATATTCAGTTAGGTTTATTTTAGATGAAATTAATCATATGAAATTAAAGAAATATGTATTAGAATGGATTTTAAATCTATTTTACTTTTAATTTGCAAACTATTTAAAAAGATATATAATCAATAATTTAGCAACGGCAGACTATCTTACAATTGCGTAGATCATATTTGAGAGCATTTGTACAACGAGCATACGTATAAACGAAGTTTAACGTTAATCTATTAGTTTTCTAATCTAAAGTTTAAACTGCAATTGTACAAGCGGCCCTAAATAT
The DNA here is from genome assembly GCA_018344505.1 of Nebria ingens riversi. Taxonomy (NCBI): domain Eukaryota; kingdom Metazoa; phylum Arthropoda; class Insecta; order Coleoptera; family Carabidae; genus Nebria; species Nebria ingens. The sequence goes on along the minus strand of JADQWA010000136.1, from coordinate 3,942 downwards.
GATTTTTTAGATAAAATAAATTCAAAAATTAAATTTTAGGCATTAGGTAGAGATGGTACCAGAAGTCTCGTTTTGATTAATTACTAAACGTCAATTTCTCAAAAACTCGTATTAAGCATTATTAAAACAAGCTAGTAGTTTTTAAAATTCAAACGAAATATAAATAGATTTTTATACATAGTTTTAAACAATAACTTATATATTTATATATTTTAATAGGTTTTTAATTAATCAAGGTAGATGGGGCCAGCAGTCTCGTTTGATTGATTAGTAAACGTCAATTTCATAAAAACTCGTATTAAGCATTACTAAAATCATCTAGTAGGTTTTAGAATTAATACGAAATAAAAATAGATTTTTAAACATAGTTTTAAACAATAATTTACATATTTATATATTTTAAAAGGTTTCTAATAAGTCAATATAGATGGTGCCAGAAGTCTCGTTTTGTTTAATTAGTAAACAAAATTCAAACACGAAACTATAAACACGTCATTTGTACTTGATCGAGCATGCTCCTTCCTTTTCTAACTTAAAATATTATATGGAAATGTATCGGAATCTTTCAGTCTTACTACAGTATCATATTTTTGTGTGTCAAGAAAATACTATGCAACCAATAGATACATTGAATTATGTATTTATTTTTATATATTTAGTTATATCTCGTAAATGGTTAGAGATATATAAAAAAATATTCTTATATAAATTAAAGATTATAATATTTTCTACAACTTGTATATCTTCGTTGTTCTTGATTGATTGAAATCTGTATGCTGTTACTTTAATAAAACTCACACTCTCTCTCCCTCGCACATATACAATTTTAAAATCTCGAAATCGATTTTATTATGATTACAATACTTATTATTTCATAGAAGAGAGTAAAAAATCGATATGTGCTTTGATTTATGTATTAGCAATTTGTTAATATCAAGTAGCGTAGCGCTATACGAGACGAAATGTTAAATCTTATAGAAAATAGAAGGTCCTTGCGACACGACACGCCAGGCTAGCTAAAGCCCAGATGTTACGCCTTCAGTTCAGAGTATTGTGTTGTCTTGCGTCCATATGGCAAAGAGTCCTTTGGCAGGCGCCCCAAATACACACAGACACACACATATACACACACAGACACACATAGTTAAACAAAGTCAGAGAACACGTGTATGTTTGCAGAAGAACGTGCCTGGGTGTGAATATACCGTACGTACGCGCTACCAATAGTATTTTTAGGATCGTCGAAACGAATTATACGTTCTCACCCTTCAAAACAACCATAAAGACCCCATGTAATCCACAATTGGAGACTAACATACTATAGTGATGAGCGAGTAACAGAGCAGATAACCAAGTTCTAATTTTACAACTGTGTCTTTAAGGTCGCGTAAAAAGTAACACATGCATGAGTCATCCTAAGAATCATTTATAGTATTTTATTATTAATTATGTTTAAGGAAGTCTATTTTATGTTTTGATATCAAATGAAACACTGGAGAAAATGAATATACATTTTCATAACGTTCTACATAAATGCATTTAGCTAGTTTTTATTGCTGCAATTGGATATTAAAAAGTAATTTTACATTAAAAATAATTTACTGTAGTTTTAATGTGTAGACATACACTGTTAGTGAAGCTCAAAAATGTATAACGTAATGTTTATTTAATACGAACAAACTATATATTCATCAAATGCTAGACTTCTAAAGTAAATAAATCTAATTTTTGTCAGTAAAGTTTTATGACACTATAAATATTAAATTTCCAATTTTCCGATGTGACACTTTAAGGCTTGTAGCAAATATATATATATATATATAGATATATATATATATATATTATATATATATATATATATCCAAATAAATATGTACCTGTTATTTGGGCGTGAGTTTATTATAAAGTAATATTACGTTATGGAAGATAATTTAAGATATATATATCTGCTAGGGCTCAAATTGGAGGATTTAGTATTTAGGACAAACTGTAGACGACTTCAGTTAACAAGCTTATAAACAGTCACCTACCGTGCACTAATAAAATCGTAATTTCAAAATTGCCTCTCCAAAAAAAGGTTTGAGAGCTCCTGCTTTAAGGTAGAGTACCCAAAAAGAACCAATGGGGCTTTAACAATATAAAATATTCTTCACATGTTCCATGTTCATTGTTTATTTATTGGTTACATGTACATATATTTCCATCAAATGGGGTGGTAAAAACGCCATTCGCATCTTGGTAATTTTCACCATTTAAATCTTCTATCCTTACATACTTCTTTTGCTTCATTCCGCTTCTATTCCGCTGGCTCCCAACTCTTCTTTCATGCAACTCAATTGTAATTACCATATTCTACAGTATTGATATATTCATTATATGAACCAATGTTAGTTAAATCGTATTTTGTAACTTTGATCCTAAGCTTGGTGAACTGTTAGGGTCACTTTCACTGTAATAGCTCAATAACTCATGAATATCGATACATACAAGTAATTTGCATTCGCCATGTTAGTTACCAACACGAACTACAAACTATTAAACCTGTTAAGGGTCCAGTTCACTAATATACAACAGAAATACTACTGCTCCTATCCCTTAAATGCTGAATAAACTTGCATAAACTTTAACCTAATAATAATAATAAACAATCACTATTCTATTCGGGTATTTATGTTAATAAAACACTGCGAAATACTTTTGATAGAAGCTTTAAACATTGATGTTTAGCCAGGAGGAATGTTGGTGTGTCTTCTGTAAAGGGGGCAGCGGAATTAGTTATAACAATCAGCCCCGGAAGGATTTCGGTTTGTGAGTGTTCTTATCCTGTCAATGACCTTATAAAACCATGATTTAAATAGTAATTAGCCCATCTTAAGGATGCATCATCCGAAAATAGGTTTTTAACATATGGTCAGAAATGAATTGTTTTTGCCCGGTACTATCCTTGGAGAATACGTGGACATTTTTTCACGCATTTTTAAAGGGATTAAAGCTTTCAAAGATCGATTTAAATGTAAGAAAATGGGTAAAAAATCGATTTTTCAATATTTATATGATTTTTTTATAGGGTTAATAAATCGCATCTACTATGCATGTCAATTATTTTACAAAACACTAAAATAAACTCAAATATTTTGACATCTAATTTCCATCGCTACAAATAGATTTATTGAAACGAAAACAAACAAACGTAAACACATATTCCAATATTAGGAATTTATTTGTAGTTAATTCTATTTGTAATTTGAGGATTCAAATAAAGTTTATTATATATACGGTAATATATTGACGAGACATTTTTTTTTATAAACTAATATTTTTAATTGTAACCAAAATGTCATTGCATTGGACATTCTTATACGAAGTAGGTTTATTTTGTTATTACTCATTGGTTACAATAAAGTTATCTACCTCTACATAATGAATGTATCTTTTAAACAAATACGCATTTGATGGTTTGTAGAAAGCCCAATTTTAATTTTTGAACTTGATGCTTAATGCATTACAATAAGAACAGTTTAGGTATTTGTCTATAACGAATATTGAAATTAGAAAATGTAATTACTTCAGGTTCGAACATCAGATTATTTCGAGTACGATGGAAATTATAATATGGTAAGAGTACATATATGCATGCATTGTTGTATATACCTTGGTAATTAAATAAACCATATTTCAATATATGTATAGATAGATAGATGAGCAATTTGAATAAACAATATCGTTGCCTGTGGCAACGTATTGTTCTTGTGTATCGACGAAAACATTAATCGAACTGTGAATATAATAATCCCATAGATTATTTGCACACGTATTTACCACGGTTTTCATGCTCTACGATCATGTTTACAAAATTACTTACTAAACGTATATCATAGTTATTGTGGAACATATATTACTACATAGGAATTATAATATATATATATATATATATATATATAT
>JADQWA010000135.1:145392-230178 GCA_018344505.1 Nebria ingens riversi | reverse complement strand
ATATATATATATATATATATATATATATATATATCTATATATATTAGGTATATGCAATCTTTTAATAAGCTTCTTAAGTATACAAAAATGCAGTGTATTATTATTCAAACGAAAGTTTATCAGAGATTTATTTATGCTGATGAATGATCTATACGTTAATATTCCAACAAACGACCGCCCAGAGCAAATCAAAAAAATCGACCAAGAATATATTCGCCAAGCAAAACTTATTGCCAAAGCATTAATATGTATGTATCTTTGCCCAGTGACGTTTTATTCGTTAAGTCCTTGGTGGATATTGTGGCATACAGGTGAATTTACATTCGCGTATCCTAGTAAATTTCCTTACGATACAAACCATTGGGCCACTTACCTGCCAACGTATACCTTGGAACTTGTAATGGGATATACTTTACTTGCTGTATTGGCTAGTGCGGATGTATTATTTTCATCTTTGGTTCTATATTTATGCTCCCGAATTGATACTCTTCAATATGGTATCGAAATCGTTGGCAAGGAAGCGGCTAATAATAATGAAAAGACAACAACATTTGGTAGATGTGTGCAATACCATAACAAATTACTACGGTAAGTTCAAATTCGCGTTTCATGTACTAATTAAATTTAAGTCAATTTGACGTCACAGCTAATACGAATCGGGCTTATATTTGTGTGGGATTATGAATTTAATTAGTGGAGTATATATTATTTGTTGAAAATCGAATATATACATATATATATATTTTTTTTATAGTAATATTCAATCCGAATCACAAAAACCGTAAAAATATTAATTTTAATACTTCTACCGTATTCGGAGATCAAAAAGACTAGTTGTGACGTTATTATCTACGTAGCTTATAAGTTACATTATCAAATAGAGTTTGTAGATTAATATTTTAATAAATTAAATTGAAAAATCTGCTTTTTAATACAGTGCTAATGAAATGACACAAAATCTATTCGGCAGTATACTCCTAGGTCAAGTTCTCGTAAGCAGTTTTTCAATATGTCTGCTTTTATTTCTTAGTACGCAGGTAATAATATAATAACATAAATATTTTAACAAATTATGTTACATAACAATTAATTATTCACAGACAAATTTGAATAATCCGAAAATCCCCGTTTATATAACGTACTGGCTGGCTATTACATTTCAATTATTTATTTTTTGTTATTTTGGACAAATAATGCAAGATAAGGTACAAACAAAATAAAGAAAATTGATTACTTATATTAACTAACTCTAGATAATAAAAGCTGACTAAATCTAACCTTAACGTAAGGTCAACCACTAGTCAGGTAACTGAACTAATTAAATAATAGATGGGGAACGGATGCATAAAATATAGCATAAGAACCTACTATGAGCATATATTGGAGTGAGACAACATATAAGTCCCTAATTTATGCCTTTTTTTGTGCAAAATGTGTACTACCTATTTCAAATGATGAATAATTGTTTGTTAAATGTGCTTGCGGGGTTTACTAGGCATATCTGAGCATTATCTAACAAATATTTTCTTACCAATCTATTTTTAAACTATAATGTTATCCAGTGGCTAACCTGCGGGGCTTATTAGCATTAGCTAAATAAATTTGTTTCAATGTGTAAATATTTTTGTCAAATATGCAAGGGGTGACCAATCCTCGTGCTGCTTGTTGGGTTCTTTCCAAATCGACGCATTAGGGAAAGAATGGGTAAGGATATCGGCAATAGACTGATACTACAGTTATACAAAAGATTAGTGTATCTATATTCTCCTTACTCGGTATAATACAGCTTATGGAACGACTATACTGCACGACAAGTAATTTTATACTTTTTATACCAAACGTTGCCGAAATGGGGCTCTTATATAGTCGCTGAAACTGATGATGCAGTACTAGTGCATCGACTCAGGTTAACCTAGTTACCTCACTCAAGGTGATCATTTTTCTGCGTTAGAACCTTGCCTATTTATAGTGTAACAGATGCGTAATTGAATATACTATTCAATTATATTGAAACTTTGAGCAAGCATTAACAATCTAGTAAAAAAATCAGTTATGGAAGGTGTTCTCCTTTGACATATAAGCTGTTTTTATTAGAAAAGATAAAATAAATAAGGCGAGGTTTTTCCTCCACCGATTATAGCATATAACAAATCGTAACAGTTTTATTTTGATCGCAATGATCGTTTATATTAATCGATAATAATAAATAAACCGATCATACATTGCGTAGTGAGAGTTTCAAAATTAATATGAGAAAAAAGAAACGAAAACTACTTTTAAATTTAAGATTAGTGAACAGAATAAACACGCCTATTACTATTAAATTTTCTGCTAAGACCAATTGCCTGTAGATAAATTGTAGAAGATTACTAGAGAAATGGATACTAACCAGTTTTCGGATAACGCTTACTATATATTGTTTGATTTTCTATTTTGAAACGTGAAGTAGATTTCATATTAGCAATTACAACTACGCTTACTAGATAATTATTATTTTGGGTAATTTTAATAATTATAATAATTTCATAGTTTGACACACTAACTTATGGATTTTATACTAATTGGTATGATGCTTCGGTGGCACACCAAAAGGGCATTACTTTTTATTTGTTATGCTGTCAAAAACCAATCATTTTATCTACCGCTAAAATATTACCAGTCAATTTGGAAACATTTTTTATGGTAAGTAATAAAATACACACGTACTATTAAAACTTGAGAAGTTTCTTTAATTTTGTTTTTAGATAATGAAAAATTCTCTTTCTTATTTTACTATGTTGCTTAGTATGAATAAAGATGACATTTAAAATTCACATCTTTCTGATGTCTCATGTATCACAATTTATTGTATAATGCTTTTGTTACAATATATTATATTGGTAAACTTATTGTGGTTTAATTAATTAATTTAAGCTTAGCTTAAACTAAAATATTTTACTTGTTTAACATAAAAATCGTCAATAAAAAATGTATAATATTGTATACCAACTTAATAGAATTCTGCAAATGTTTCTAAAATAAATAATTAACTCTATTTACAAAATATGTTCGTCACATTACAAAATAGCTCAAAGTTTTGCCAAATTGTCATATATTCCTATCAAATAAATATCTGGGATCCCATCCGGTTTTTCCTTGCTTTATGTTATTGAAACTACAACAGTTTTGTTCAGTGTTATGCGAGTCTTCGTCATGGCTTCATCAACAGTACTATGTTTCCTCGTGTGTGTGTCCTTGGGGCTTGGTGTTAATTCCCAGGTTATTACAAAAGGCCGTTCATTAACACATAATGTTACTCTACCAAAAGCTACTGGAATTTGTATTTTAGAAGTGCCGTAAGTAATATATTTATATAATATTAGCATTAGTATACTCTACGATAATAATTTATGAGATTTTATTATGAATAATTAATTAAACATTCTCTTTTATACTGCTTTCATGATGGGCTAAGTGCTGGTAAGCTGATACGATTATTAATATGGGAAATTGTGAGAATCTCTTCAGTTTTTAAATACTTTTACATGCAAACAATTGTGTTATATTCTTTATTTGAACCTAACATTTAAATGAATTAAAACATTCTAAACAAATAAATTGAATGAAAATTGAAACCACTAAATGTACCTCATCACTGGGCAGACAGCAATCAGGGTCATGCATGCAAAAAAAAAATTATTATGAAAATGTATATTATTGTGAGGTGATTGTACCTACTTTTATTTCATACAGATTTATATAACTTAAGATATTAATTAAAAACGTTTCCCGCGAAATGCCAACAGAGGTTGGCAACTTCTTAATATTTTTTAAATTTTGCTATGGGTAAAATGCGTGCTGTGGCAATCTGTCATTGCGAATTACAGTTACTGATTTTGTGTTTTAATAGGTTTATTTATTAATTCTTTAATTGATTCATTGAAAACAATCTACATATAACTTAAAAATATAATGGCCGCAACTGGTTTGAACATCTTTTAAAAAAAAAACGTTTACTTAAAAGTTCATTATACTAATGTTGGAATCATTGCCTTGCCAACCTCTGACGTCACAATGAAACATTTAGATTTAATTTCATTTGCAAATAAATATATAAATACAGGCTTTTATCATGAACTGATTTTCCAAAATTAAAATAGCATGCATGACCCCAATTAAGTCTTTGTTAACCATGTATATAATGTTTTTATTCAAGTAATTTTTATCGGATTGTAGGTTAACAGTATGTATTCATTAGTGGAATATACTACTGCAAATAGCTGATGTTAACAATTTCTTACAAATGTACAACTATTGTATCTGCGTTTTTAATTTAAAGCAATGCATTGTTTTCGAGCTACCGTGACCTTGGGATTCAGATGTTTCATATACTTAGTTAAATACAGGATCCGAATGCCAAATGCGAGACATTGTGAAAGTGCACACCGATGCAAATTATCGAATATATCTATTAACTACACAGAAGATCTTATAAAACGTATTTCAATTTTAAAATATGGTATTAAATTAATGGAGATAGTCTTTTTTAAACTTTCATTAATTGTTTTCGTTTTCTCTCTAATTCTTTCTCATTACCAATTCTCGCGGTGTCCCATAATTTGGAAAACACTGTCTTAATCGTTTTGGCTCAATTCAGTTTTTTGAAAATAATTATTAAAATATATGAACTAATAAAAGTCTATGTATTTAAGAGGCACCAGAAATCATTCAATACGTATATATTACCTTAAAGCTAAAAATCATGAATTTTTTGTTTATTTGTGAATTAATTGTTGTAATTCAGTTAAGCTATAAAATTAGATCAAATCAAAATATATCATTTATATAATTAAATTTCGTAAAGAAATCTGGCTATGGTAGTAATAAGATTTTTTAGAGGAATTTGTGGTACGGTACGATAGGGAGAAAAAGAAAATTGGAAGACATGGGTGTATGTATAGTGTAAGATTGATGTTGCGCGTGATGATTAAATGAGAGAGAAAATGTCGAAATTATTTTGTATTCTTACTATAATTATATATACTGTAATTATAAATACTGTTTGCACATCTACTCATAAATTCAAATCTATTTAGGATAACATCTACAAAAACTTGTATGTATGTGTCTAAACGAAGGCGTACATTTATTCAAATTTTTCGTTGTCCTTACATATAGGTACATATTAAAACAAAAATTAATACATATTTTTAACTTATTTCTCCCTCTCTTTAAATTAATTTTAGAACGTTGGATCTTCTGAGCGACCATGACAAAGAAGGCATTATTCCTAAAGGAAACGGGGTACGTTTTTTTTATTTTACATTTTTTAATTTATATTAACCCTTCAATGATATCATAATCTAATATAAATCAATATCAGTTACAATTCATTACAAAATTCCTTGCCGCTGAAATTTACGGTATGGTATTCTGATTAAATATCAAGCACGTGCAGTAAATTCAAAATTAGTTTGCAACACAAACAAGAAAAGTATTTTAGAAAAACCTTACCAATTCATGGAATTAGTTATTTATATAATTTGTTTTCATCTATATTTACATTTACAATGATATGTATGTACTTCACTGGGAAAATATATATATTTTATATTAATGACATATAAATTTAAAACAAATAATAATTTCTTGGAAATATAAAATATTATAGAAATATTTTATTTTATTTCACTTTCTTAATAGGCAAGAGTGTAGGTATATGATCAAGTTTTCAATCACATCATTCATATGTTGCTTGTGCATTGTGTGTAATATTCTATTGTTGTTCATAATGAAAATTTTATTTAGAAACATTTCCATAATTCCATACCAACTATAAAATGGATGTAATGAGTCAGATATAATAACATCGTTTGCAAAATAAATAAAACACATTTTATAACTCCAGTTATTTATAACTTTCAAAGAGAAAGTATTAAGGAGACGTCATAAAGCAAATAAGTATTTATAAGTCTCAAAATAAATATTTTGTGGAGAACAAAATATTTGTGTTTGTTATTGCCATGTTTATTGCCATAATGGGTAATATATTGTTATATTGGAGCTAGCAATCAGTGAAACGCGTCAAGAATGTGGACTATTCATAATTAAAAATAAACTGTTTACATATAATATTTGTACAACGTAGCCGTTAGCAAAATTTTTTTTTTAACCATTTCAACGCGAATTTTAATATCTCTTGGTGTTTTAAAAATTATTAATACAAATAGATTTTTAAATTCATAGAAACGTTAAATATTATTTTAGGTACGAATAACCTTCAAAAATTGAATATCTATATTATAATAACACCTACACAATTTAAATAACAATAATTTAATGTGTCACTTTTATTGATAATCATTGTTTGTTTACATATGTGGGTTTATACTATGTCTATTTCTCATTAATAATTTCAGCAATAGTTTAAATTGCCAACATTGATATATTTTATACTGCATGAAAACTAATTGAAAAATAAAAGGGTTATTTGATATTGATATCCATGTATGTTTACAAGTAAATCGGATTTACCACTAAATTATTGAGATATCCTGTTTATATAATAAGTGTATTCTCATAATATGAGCAGATTTTCCTGGGAATAACGTGCACGCGCATAAATTATAATTAATTAGTTGAAAATCTTATAACTAACCTAATTCTAAGTATGTTATAGCGAAGATATAGACTTTACAATAATTATAGCTTAAACAACAATGTAAAATTATGCTCGAAGAGATTGTTAGCAATACTAAGAACATTTAGTTACCTATCCGTGAATAATTATTTGAAAAATATTAAGTTTACTGCTAAATAATAAAAGTAGCAACAATGTTAATATTTGTGGAGTATCAACAACAAGAATGAATAATGGTGGTACACTGTAACAATAATTTTGTAACCTCCACAAGAATGTTGTTGCAGTTATTAAAAATTAGTTTCCGCAGTAGACTTTATTAGTGAAAAATGAAACAACTAAATTCTTATTTATGGCAATTTTTTTTCCGAAGGGTGTACCATAAATTTATTTATATATATATATATATATATATATATATATATATATATATATATATATATATATATATATATATATATATATATATATATATAATATAATATATATATATATATATATATATATATATATATATACTGTTCAACATCTGCTTTGATCAGACGTAACTTATAAAATATGTAAGCCACGTTTCCATATTCCCTAAAGTGTAAGATTTCATCTCATTTCTATTATACAGACCATTCTTCAAGTAAAAAGGGTTGAAAATCAACAAGTGTTTCTCTTATTTTTTCAGTCTCGTCCCGGTTACAGTAAAATCCAAGTTTGCTGCAGTGGATATCAACGAGTTTCGCACAGCCATTACCGTTGCGAGCCAATCTGTGACAATGGTTGTGTAAATGGAAATTGCACAGCTCCCAACAAATGTGTATGCTTCGCTCATCACATCCTTGATTTGGGTGGTAACTGTGTACCAACCTGTCCAAAAGGATGTTTGAATGGTGTCTGTACGGTTGAAGGAAAGTGTTCTTGTAATTTTGGATTTATTCTTGATGCCAGTGAAAAAATGTGCGTACCAAAATGTGAAGGTGGTTGTGGAAACGGAAATTGTACTGCTCCTGCAACATGTAGTTGCCATGAAGGATTTGTTAAAAACGTTGCTACAGGTTTGTTCTTATGTTCTTTATCTTAATCTTTCTATTATAGAAATGTCTGAAAATGTTTCTACGAGAAATATATTATTAGTGAATAATTTTCCTTTATGGAAATGTTCAGTAATTTTTGTATCACCCAAAAACGTACTCATAGTTGATAATAGTATAAAATGTGGAGCAGATTTTGAAATTATAGATAGAAGAAAATTAATGTTCTTCGTTCAGCATTTATCAGATTTTAAATATTTTTATTGGTACTTGTGGTGTGTTTAATTAACGAAAAAGCATGTATTTTAATAAAATTTCATTTTTAAATATTATTATCAAGTTATTATTAAAATATAAAAATTGTACCTTTTTTCCGAATAGAGTGCATAACACAAGCTGTATCAATAGTAGGTTTTACCAAGTATATAAATCCAATGTTTATATTTGTATTAAATGCCATGCTTCAGTGATTATTTTGCATACTAAATATGTTCAAACAAGTATACTATGATATTATTTAAAATGTATACATTGAAAATATTAGCGTTTAACATCTGATCCACTGAAATGTATAATTTGTAGTTTCTATTCATAATACCGTGTTTCATTTTATAGGAAAATGCGAACATCATTGCGAAGGCGGCTGCGGAACTGGGGTATGCATCGGACCTAATAAATGCGAATGCAAAACAGGATATATACTAAAGGTGAGTTTTTAATACATTTATAATTTATCAGTTACTGTATGATAAAACGGGAGTATGGTCCATTTTCAGAGTTTAATAATTAATAACTCCTATTACAATATTCTAATAGCTGTTATATGTTTTTCTATATATTCACTTTAAATACATTTGGTTAAAAACCAATATTTCTACTCTCATACAAGTTCCAGATAACTATCTGAAAGATAAATATGTATTTTACATGTAAAAAATTGAGCTATCTAACAAATACATTTTCCGTGGCTTTCTTCGGCAATAGAAATACTGCCCTAATTGTAATAAATATTTATATCCACCTGCTAAAAAATTGGCCGATAACTATTAGGAGAATAAATTACTCATTAGTCATTTTATAATAAATTGTCCAATAGCTATTAAGGGAATAAATTATTTATTAGCTTAACTTTCTGAATATCAATGACAATAAGATCTAACGCATTAAGGCAGCTGTTTTCAATGATCGATTATTACTTTGTTAGTATATGAGATGTGCATTACATGTATATATATAGGTATATATTTTTTTTTTTGGTGCTAAGACAGCAACAATAGAATTTTTCCCAAATAAATAAACGAAAAAAGTCGTACTTTCTCTTGTGTACCTGGATGCATCTCTTGTTGATTTAGCAATAAAACATTAAGATATAACAAATTTACATGTTTTATGTTCCTTGGTGTGCAATTTTCATAAATTAATATCTTGACATATGTCAAACAAACATATTGACAGCTACAATCTCTGATAAGGGAATGTCAGATCTGTCAGTGCGTCTCTAGCTAGTACAAAAAAAGTCCATGTGTGCCTTTATGCGTTTGTTCTCAATTTTTATCGCCTTAGCCTGAATCGCGAATAGTTATAATGAAATAGAGTGAAATAAGATTGTCAATTGATATTTCAATAAAATTCAGCAATAAAGAATGAAGCGAGTGTTTATATAACAATAAAATTTAATGATCAAAGTGGCTCACATAAAGAGGCAAAAATATTTCGTTTAAAATACAGCACCAAAAAATGTTTATAAATAAAATGGAAATAATTTATTGGAATTTATAAGTATACACAACCTGCTCTTACAAAATTCTAAGAAGTATTTACTATGTTCATCTACCCTAGTAATTAATTAATTATATATTTACCGCATGAGTTTATCTTTTAATTTCAAATTCAAGTATTTTATCCTTCGTTGTATCGATATTGGGTGCTTCATCGAGCTTATAATATATGTACCTATATATTTAGCCTAATAAATTTAAAAGAAGGTAGATATTTCAACCCTTTTTTAAATACAAAACTTGGCATTGAATATATATTCTTCAAATTTCTCTGGAGAATATTTGCAACTGCGGAACTTTCAGTAAATAGATTTGTTCGTAGACACACAAAAATTAATTCGAAAAGGTACTTAAATCAGTTAAGAAACTAAAATCATAACAATCTATTTCACGAGCTTCTAACTACGAATTCAGCTTTCAACAAAATAACAAGTCAAGAAAGGCCACCAAAGACTACGCAACAGTGTGGAGGTGACATTGGACTGGTTATGAAAAAAAAATTATAATTGACGCACGCTTGAAAGGCTACCTAGAGTATAATGTCTATAAAAATCGACAAATATTAATTTGCGAAGTTAGAGTTTATTGGTTTTTGATAATTTTCCTTTAATGTATTTTCAAATATTGAGGACGCGTAAATAAATAGCTACGGTACAATAAATAAACCTTCTTTCGTCATATTTTTTCAAATATAGCTAGAGGAAAAATGTTTTAATATCAATATATAGCGTTATTTGTGTCTTTCTTTCTTCAAAGTCAAGTCTAGTGCTTAAAGGCTAGTAAAAGTTAATTCATCAATACGTACAAACGTATTATGTTATATTGTGCACCTTAAGACCTAATTAGTTATTTAAATTAAATGAAGAGCCATATTGTTTCAATTCTCATAGAATAGGCTATACAAAGAAAGTTACAAAAACATTTTCCAGTCGCTGTTTTCAAAGCAAATTAGAATTGGGAAATATTGTTGGACCAAACCGAATAAGTACGCCTACAGCCACTTATCATGTATTCTGTTTTTAGATACAGTAGAATTCCTTTGTATCAAGGTATCTCATAGAGCAAACATTTTGTTATGAAAGTATTTCATTATACTCGTAAATGGATTGAGAGTAGTTGTATAATGAACACGATTTTTTTCAATAAGTTGTATTTCTTTATTTATTAGTACCTATATAATATATCTATCAAATAGATGATTATTCATTCTGATATTATTAATTTATTATTACAATAACAAAATGTATTGCTTTGTTTCTATACTATTCTAAATATAATTTTTGTTATATGAGACATTCACAATTGAAGGCTTTTATTGTATTCTAATTTTATAATTACTAATCTGTTGTTATTGTTTTATTTTGCAATGTTAATTAAATGTATTTAAAATGAATTCATATCGAATTCGTTAAAAAGCAAAAGCAGAGAATTATTTACTTTAATGCGTTTTACTATTTTGCTACTGTTACATTTTAATTTATCATTTATTGTTACATTTAGGATTCCACATGTGAACCACAATGCGCTGGTGGTTGTTTGAATGGTAATTGCGTAGCACCAAATATATGCGCATGTAAACCTGGCTGGACACTGGATAAGACTGGAAAAGTATGCTCGCCTCATTGCACAAATCCGTGCTTGAATGCAGTATGTAGTGGACCTGACACATGCTCTTGTAAACCTGGATACGTAAAGGACATACGTGATTTCGAAGGTTAGCAACAAATGTGCAGTTATTTAAGTGAATTTACATGTCCTATATACAATTAATTAATTAAATTAAGTTAGATATTTCATTTTCTTTTTAAATTATGCTGTTTATATACTAATTCTGTAATTGTAGTTGATGGTTATCTATGAATTATGTGTTTTATATTATAGGTACACGATGTGTTGCTCATTGCCCAGGTGGTTGTGTAAACGGACAATGTACATCTCCGAACTTCTGCATCTGTAACCCAGGATACACCAAAGATTTAAGTATCAAAGGAGGAAATACGTGCGTTAAACGTTCGAAACGGTCAATTATGGAATCATTGATACCAAAACAATATTAATATGTTTATCTAAATAATTATTGTACCTATTCCTCATAAAATAAAATAATTGCAAATACATGTGTCTGATTCCTGAGAATATATTAATTAATAATATTAAATTAAATAATTTTCAATTACTTAAAAAACTTTATTTGTGTTTTTGGCTTAAATATCACATCGATACTTTCGAAACTGAAAGTTCCAATTAATGATACAAACCAATAAAATAATTTGGTAAAATGTCTGATACATCAGTTTCTTTATAAACTTATATTACGATGTGGCTAATCATGCAGAAATTGTGCGAATAACTGCATAATTCGGTTATCATACTGACGAACAAAATTTATATGGAAACAGGTTTATCGCTTCATTTGTTAGTTCCTGGATACTTGCTTAAAGCCAAGTTACACACATCTGTACCGTGTCCGTGTATAAGAATTTAGGTTGTTAGGAAAAGTTCAGTTAGTTTATATAAATTAATGTTGGGTGCAGCATGGTTTCGTTTGAAATAATTCGGTAGGTAGCTTCTATTCGTCCGGTAACTAGAGTAGTAAACTAATACCAATATAATTCATACGGCAAATATACGAATTATTATTTAAATTCCAGTATTTGCCAGACACTTATTCTTCAAAATTGTTAATTGATTTTTCAACTTGATTATTTATAAATATTTTATAGTATGTCAACATTTTTAGAATATATTTTACAAACTGTATCATTTACAGTTCTAATTACTCACCGTATTATTTAGTGGCGGATGATAGATACAACTCCATGTTGTACTTCGTTATAGGTATGTGATTTTTACAATTAGTATTGTATTGTGACGTAGTTTTAGAAAATATTTTTATATGTACTATTTTAATAATAGTTAAAAATGTTATTGGTAAAAAGAGTTTAGCCCTAAGAACAAACAAAATACTTATTTCCTAATACATAGTAACATAAACAAATATTTTGGTTTATTATCTCGCAAGAAATGGAATTTTTAGAACTGATGAAAAATCCGATCTAACTATAGGAATTATAGTTTGGGGTACTTCAAATATTTATGGCAATTTATTTTTCCAATTTTGAGCCTTTTTTATATATCCCTGAGTTATTATCATACAATTACATGCATATCTGTTTATAACAGTAGGTTTGACGTTATAATTTTTCAATCCCTATGCCAGTGAGCTAATACGTGTTTTTTATAAAAATTTACATTTCTATGATTAAAAAAGAATAAAGATAACCATGCCTCATGAAGATGCAACTTTCCTGTGATAACCCATATGATAAGCTCATATTAAAACAGACACATGAATTCTGAATCATGTCAGTTGTTGAATCGCATTTGTTTAAAAATATGGGTGCAAACTGTAACATGATTTTAGTTGTAATAATTGCTCTTCATATAATGTTTGACAACGCATTTGGACAAGTAGGTGTTTGTAAAAACACAAGAATGTAAGTTTAAATTTACCTGTATGTATGTATGTATATTGATTTTTGTCTCTTTGCCATATTTAAAATACAAAGACCTTAAATGTTTTCGTCGTCTATCTGTAACATTCCTCAATGAATTTCTTTTTATTGTAGGATATTATAAAACTCAAAAACTTGTAAGTCAATAATAAAATTCGTCATTCCTTTGCTCGTAAAGCCATTATTTTTCTTGTTCTCTTCTGAAATATTTGATACCTGCCAGTTCATGCTGGTACAATGTAAATTTGAGAAGCCCTATAGTGCCGGGGTTTTGAAGAAAGTTCTATTCTTGTTATTAATTTTACAATTTTTTTGAATAAGTTAATGAAATAATTCTAATCTTTTTGGATATATTCAATTTAAATAAAAAAATGGTAAAAAAAAGTAAAAAAAATTAATTCGAATGGGAAACCATCGCTAAAAGCAATCAAAAAGTAGTGATATTAAACTCCTGATAAATATTATATAATATTAAAAATATAATATAACATTTACCACTTGCATCTATTTTATTTTATACATTTATAATATTGTTAAATAATTAATTTAATTTTGTTCCTCACATATGAATAAATTACGAGCCATAGCAAAAAATATATTATTTTGAAATACTATGTTAAATATAAAGAATCGTGGCATACTTTTCTTTCTAAATTATAAATTGTTGTATAAACCCTTATAAAAAATATTTGTATACAAAACAATTAAAGGCTAATAATTAAACTATTCAGTAAATCTGTGTAATTTTTGTATTGCAACAGAGATGTAACCTACTCAATAACAACACAAATGATTTTTTTTCTTAAAAAAGAATTCTCTTTACTGAGTAACAAAATATTAGGCGAAAATTATTATTTATTTAAATATACTTATCTTCTAAATAACAACGTTTTATTAACAATAGATGTAATGATTCCCATAACTTTAATTTTATTTTTATCGCCTAATTAAAATTCCTTTTAGTATTAAAAAGACAAGATCTATTCCTTATACACAAACTTACAAAGAATCATATAAGAAAAGATGTTATTTAGTGAAAAAATGTACTAGATATCGAATTACTAGCAAAGTTATTAATAAAATTGAGGTAAGAATAACAATCACTCAAATCATATGTCTTTAAATTCATTAAAAAATGATATTGATAACGGTTTCAGTGCATACGCGCATGTGTGTGTGTGTGAGTGTGTGTGTGTGTGATATATAAAATGTGTAAATTAACTTACAATCAAACAAATAAATTTAGTTCTAAAAAAATAGAGGATTCCGTAAAACTAGATCAAAATCTATGTAGCCAAATGACAAATCAGAAAAATTTTCAACAAAACTTGACATAAAACATAATATATCTAATTCTTCAGGTTTACCTGGAAACTGAAGCCTACAACACTTGCTGCCTAGGATACAAGGCAGGCCCAACTAACACATGCATGCCCATTTGTTCCAAAACTTGCGAAAACGGAAAATGTACAGCTCCTGAAATATGTACATGTAACACAGGTTATATAAAACATGTAAAAAATGTCTACAATTGTATACCAAAATGTTCCAAAACATGCATCAAAGGAGAATGTAGCTCACCAGAGATGTGCAAGTGTAACACTGGCTATGTCATAGACTCCAAAAACAAATACAACTGTCTCCCAAAATGTTCAAAACCTTGCGTCAAAGGTATTTGCTTTGCACCAGATAAATGCACATGTATTTCCGGCTACTTACTTGACACGAAAGACCAGTATAAATGCCTTCCAAAATGTTCTAAGCCATGTATCAAAGGCACTTGTACTGCACCAGAGACATGCAACTGTACTGCGGGCTACTTAGTTGATACAAAAAATAAATACAACTGTCTTCCGAAATGTACAAAACCATGTATTAATGGTACTTGTACTGCACCTGAGACATGTAATTGTTTCACCGGTTATTTACTTGATTCCTAAAAACAAGTACAACTGTCTTCCGAAATGTTCCAAACTATGTATTAAAGGAACTTGCGCTGCACCTGAGACATGCAACTGTATGGCGGGCTACTTACTTGATACAAAAAATAAATACAACTGTCTTCCGAAATGTACAAAACCATGTATTAAAGGTACTTGTAATGCACCTGAGACATGTAATTGTTTCACCGGTTATTTACTTGATACTAAAAACAAGTACAACTGTCTTCCGAAATGTTCCAAACCATGTATGAAAGGAACTTGCTCTGCACCTGAGACATGCAACTGTACGACGGGCTACTTACTTGATACAAAAAATAAATACAACTGTCTTCCGAAATGTACAAAAACCATGTATTAAAGGTACTTGCACTGCACCTGAGACATGTAATTGTTTCACCGGTTATTTACTTGATCCTAAAAACAAGTACAACTGTCTTCCGAAATGTTCCAAACCATGTATTGAAAGGAACTTGCTCTGCACCTGAGACATGCAACTGTACGACGGGCTACTTACTTGATACAAAAAATAAATACAACTGTCTTCCGAAATGTACAAAACCATGTATGAAAGGTACTTGCACTGCACCTGAGACATGTAATTGTTTCACCGGTTATTTACTTGATCCTAAAAACATGTACAACTGTCTTCCGAAATGTTCCAAACCATGTATGAAAGGAACTTGCTCTGCACCTGAGACATGCAACTGTACGCCGGGCTACTTACTTGATACAAAAAATAAATACAACTGTCTTCCGAAATGTACAAAACCATGTATTGAAGGTACTTGTACTGCACCTGAGACATGTAACTGTTTCACCGGCTATTTACTTGATCCTAAAAACAAGTACAACTGTCTTCCGAAATGTTCCAAACTATGTATTAAAGGAACTTGCGCTGCACCTGAGACATGCAATTGTACTGCGGGCTATTACTTGATACAAAAAATAAATACAACTGTCTTCCGAAATGTACAAAACCATGTATTAAAGGTACTTGTACTGCACCTGAGACATGTAATTGTTTCACCGGTTATTTACTTGATCCTAAAAACAAGTACAACTGTCTTCCGAAATGTTCCAAACCATGTATGAAAGGAACTTGCTCTGCACCTGAGACATGCAACTGTACGACGGGCTACTTACTTGATACAAATAATAAATACAACTGTCTTCCGAAATGTACAAAACCATGTATTAAAGGTACTTGTACTGCACCTGAGACATGTAATTGTTTCACCGGTTATTACTTGATCCTAAAAACAAGTACAACTGTCTTCCGAAATGTTCCAAAACCATGTATGAAAGGAACTTGCTCTGCACCTGAGACATGCAACTGTACGACGGGCTACTTACTTGATACAAAAAATAAATACAACTGTCTTCCGAAATGTACAAAACCATGTATGAAAGGTACTTGCACTGCACCTGAGACATGTAATTGTTTCACGGTTATTTACTTGATCCTAAAAACATGTACAACTGTCTTCCGAAATGTTCCAAACCATGTATGAAAGGAACTTGCTCTGCACCTGAGACATGCAACTGTACGCCGGGCTACTTACTTGATACAAAAAATAAATACAACTGTCTTCCGAAATGTACAAAACCATGTATTGAAGGTACTTGTACTGCACCTGAGACATGTAACTGTTTCACCGGCTATTTACTTGATCCTAAAAACAAGTACAACTGTCTTCCGAAATGTTCCAAACTATGTATTAAAGGAACTTGCGCTGCACCTGAGACATGCAATTGTACTGCGGGCTATTTACTTGATACAAAAAATAAATACAACTGTCTTCCGAAATGTACAAAACCATGTATTAAAGGTACTTGTACTGCACCTGAGACATGTAATTGTTTCACCGGTTATTTACTTGATCCTAAAAACAAGTACAACTGTCTTCCGAAATGTTCCAAACCATGTATGAAAGGAACTTGCTCTGCACCTGAGACATGCAATTGTACGACGGGCTACTTACTTGATACAAAAAATAAATACAACTGTCTTCCGAAATGTTCCAAACCATGTATGAAAGGAACTTGCTCTGCTCCTGAGACATGCAACTGTACGGCGGGCTACTACTTGATACAAAAAATAAATACAACTGTCTTCCGAAATGTACAAAACCATGTATTGAAGGTACTTGTACTGCACCTGAGACATGTAACTGTTTCACCGGCTATTTACTTGATCCTAAAAACAAGTACAATTGTCTTCCGAAATGTTCCAAACTATGTATTAAAGGAACTTGCGCTGCACCTGAGACATGCAATTGTACTGCGGGCTATTTACTTGATACAAAAAATAAATACAACTGTCTGCCGAAATGTACAAAACCATGTATTAAAAGTACTTGTACTGCACCTGAGACATGTAATTGTTTCACCGGTTATTTACTTGATCCTAAAAACAAGTACAACTGTCTTCCGAAATGTTCCAAACCATGTATTAAAGGAACTTGTTCCGCACCAGAGACTTGCAATTGTTCTGCCGGTTATTTACTTGATCCAAAAGACAAGTACAACTGTCTTCCGAAATGTTCCAAACCATGTATTAAAGGAACTTGCGCTGCACCTGAGACATGCAATTGTACTGCGGGCTACTTACTTGATACAAAAAGTAAATACAACTGTCTTCCGAAATGTACAAAACCATGTATTAAAGGTACTTGTACTGCACCTGAGACATGTAATTGTTTCACCGGTTATTTACTTGATCTTAAAAACAAGTACAACTGTCTTCCAAAATGTTCCAAACCATGTATTAAAGGAACTTGCGCTGCACCTGAGACATGCAATTGTACTGCGGGCTACTACCTGATACAAAAAATAAATACAACTGTCTTCCGAAATGTACAAAACCATGTATGAAAGGTACTTGCACTGCACTTGAGACATGCAATTGTTTCACCGGTTATTTACTTGATCCTAAAAACAAGTACAACTGTCTTCCGAAATGTTCCAAGCCATGCATTAAAGGTACTTGCACTGAACCAGAGACATGCAACTGTACTGCTGGCTACTTACTTGATCCCAAAAATAAGTACAACTGCCTACCGAAATGTTCAAAAACATGTATTAATGGTATTTGCACTGCACCTGAAACATGCAACTGTACTGCCGGCTATTTACTTGATCCCAAAAACATATACAACTGTCTTCCGAAATGTGCCAAACCATGTATTAATGGTATTTGCACTGCACCAGAGACTTGCATTTGTGCTACCGGTTATTTACTTGATCCAAAAAACAAGTACAACTGTCTACCGAAATGTTCCAAACCATGTATTAAAGGCACTTGCACTGCACCTGAAACATGCAATTGTTTAGCTTTCTATTTACTTGATGCTCAAGATAAGTACAACTGTCTACCGAAATGTTCAACACCGTGTATGAATAGTATGTGCACTGCACCAGAGACATGCATCTGTACTGCCGGCTACGTACTTGATCCCAAAAATAAGTACAGCTGTCTACCAAATTGTTCAAAACCATGTATGAAGGGTATTTGCACTGCACCAGAAACATGCAACTGTACTGCTGGTTATTTACGTGATCCTAAAAACAAGTACAACTGTCTACCGAAATGTTCTAAACCATGTTTTAATGGAACCTGTACCTCACCAGAGACATGCAATTGTACTGCTGGTTATATACTGGATCCAAAAGACAAGTACAACTGCCTTCCAAAATGTTCCAAACCATGTATCAAAGGAACTTGCACAGCAGCAGAGACATGCAACTGTTCTGCTGGCTATGTACTTGATCTAAAAGACATGTACAATTGCCTTCCAAAATGTTCCAAACCATGTATTGAAGGTATTTGCACAGCACCAGAGACATGCAACTGCAGTGCTGGCTATTTACCTGATCCAATAGATAAGTACAACTGTCTTCCAAAATGTTCCAAGTCATGTGTCAAAGGTACTTGCATTAAACCAGAGACATGCAGCTGTACGGCTGGCTATTCACTTGATCCTAAAAACAAGTACAAATGTATTCCGAACTGTTCTTATCCATGCATACATGGCGTATGTTCTGCGCCTGATATTTGTCGATGTTCTCCTGGCTTTATTCATAATGAAACTTACCCATATATTTGTGAACCAATTTGTTTAAACCATTGCATAAATGGAAATTGTATTGGACCTGATCTTTGCGAGTGTAATATTGGTTACAAATTAATTAAGAATGACAGTTTTAATTGCTCAGCTACATGTTCTACAGATTGCATAAACTCGTACTGCTCTCAGCTAAATACATGCAAATGCATTGAAGGATATACTAAAGATTTATTGAACTCATCGTTGTGTAACCCGAAATGTGCATTGCCTTGCATCAACGGGCACTGCACTAGCCCGGATCAATGTACCTGTAATGCAGGTTTTGGTAAAACTAATTCAACTGTTTGCGAACCAATGTGCTTTCCAAATTGTGTCAACAGCATTTGTTCTGCCCCTAATGAATGTAAATGTTTACCAAATCATATACCTTGTAAGGAAAAACATAAATGCGAATTAGAGTGTGAATTAGAATGCATTCATGGTATTTGTTTGAATGGAATTTGTAATTGTTCTGTTTTTTGGAGTGGAATAGATTGCAACACTATCAATTTAGATACTTTACATGGAATTGCAACAGAGTTTAAAAGGTATTATTGATTGTTTTAATTATTTCTTTTTATACACGAAAGCATATATTTATGCATACATTCATATATCATTCGATAAACATATTTTTATTTTTTAGTGAATCATTTATTTCTTGGCCGATATTATTTGCAATATTTAGTTTAAGTTTTATCGTTATTTTTGATGGAATATTGAAATTTTATCAAGGAAAGCGTGAACATGATGACGATATATTTTTGTGTAAGTTTTTATTCTAATATTTTATATTTAAAAAAAGCAACACATTCAAACCAGCAACTGTACCACAATTTAAAAACATTTGTAGCTAAGGCTCTACCTTAGAAGCTCCAAAATGCATAAAATATAAATAAAACGGATAGTTATGCGTCTCATCAAAATTTGAAATTGAAAGTTATCTAAGGGAGTAGGATCTGTAAGGGAAGTCATTGCAAGAGCATACTGAAACAAGCTATAAAAACTAAAATTAAGATTTAATCAATTTTAAATCCGCCCTCTAGTTCTTACTAACTTTTTTTTCAATTGTGATCTACGTATATAGCCAATAGGAATACGATGAATTATGAATTAAAGTTTATTGATTTGGCGTTTTCTTTCAACCACCGATCAAATAATCTGAAAATATAGTATCAATTTTGTTTTGCTTATTGTAATCGCAAAGATCATTTTAAAATGATCGATTCAGCGGGGTAAAGGGATACTGTAAATTGTTCATTCTCTACGAACTGGCAATTTCGAAAGAAATATGAGAAAAGACGTAAAATACAAAACCAAGATCGTTCCGATTGGTGGTTTGAAAGAACAAGTATAATCTGCATGGGAATGGCAGAGAGCAGAGAGCAGAGAATAATTTGAACATCTAATATGAACTTTCTTTTTATTAAATGTTTCATTGTGTACTAAGTACTACCCCCGTCGATATAGCACAAAAATATTGCAATGAAGTATTCAATAGGTATTGACAACCTTTGGCATAAATTCGCCTAGTATTAATATTAATCTTTAAAAAAAGCGCTTTAATTATTCAAAGTTTGATGAGATTTTTCTCTTAATTATTAAATGTTTTGTTTTGATTATAATTTAATTGTAAAATACATAATTTATATATTATTATAGGTGATGCAATTATTCAGGATTCAGTATTTATAATACATCCAACTAATCATCACTAATTTGCTTAGTGAGCCTGGACTATTAAGATCAATTTTAAAATGAGGATTAACCATTTCGGAAGTCGTAAACTGGAGTTTATTTTTCTTTGTTATTTTTATATTTATAAAGCGATCTTTACTTAGTTGTAATATTAAATTATCTTTTTCATTGGACATTAAATTAGTTTCATGTAAGATTGCATTAACAGAAAACAAATTATAAGATCAATAATTTTTTAATTTTTGGTTATTGTATTCAATATGTTGTTATCAAATAAGTATTTTCTGTGAAGTATCCTTTCCTAAATCATTAATCTAATTGTGCCTTTCAGATATAAACATTTATTTAAAGTATCATGTTGCATCGGACGTTTAAGATTTTTTTAGATCTAGTCAATTATATTTCTAAGAATATTTATTATTATTAATAATAATATTTTTTATATAGCTTAAGCATAAGCAGAGCCGGAAAATATTGAAGAAAAATTGGATTTTTTAACAATCTATCGTTTTATTCGATAAATCAAATTTAATCTCATAATGATGGTACCACTTACAAATTGTGTCTCAGGATTTAATTTTTTAATTATCAAAGTAAATTTAATCTGTTTATTTTGTGTTCGGTAAGGTATGATGTTTTATGTTTCCTAAAAGGAAATCTAATAAAGAAACGATTTATTACAAAATAAACCTTCTAGAGGTCTTTTTATTTTTCAAACATATTTACTAAAAAAAATTTTTCTTTATAATACGGATATTAAATTATTTAAATATGAAAGCTTCTTTTTATTGGCTTAATCAAAAATCATACTGAAGATAATACATTTTAAGGAAGTAGAAATTAATATAGCAAATTTTTTATTTGAATTTATCAGACGTAAAATTTTACTAGAGAAGTTCAATTTTTTAATAATATACTTTATATTTATGGAGGCAATTTATATTATAAAAGCTGAGCATTATGAAAACAATAATTATTTGATAATAATAATAATCTGTATTAATTTTTTTATAAACTGTATAATATATTATATTTTATAAACGTTATTACTTTGGATAATAATCCATTTATTCCCTTGTTTAATTACTTTTTATGGATGTTCTTATAATTTAACAATTCTTGAACGAATAAAACTAAATGCGTTATAGCATGAATCATTTCAACTAAATTACGGAGTGTAAATTAAAATTTTATGGAAATTTCGCCACGTTAAATAATTCTTGCTATTCACGATCGTGATTAACAGCTTGCTTTCGAGCGGAGAAATATGAAACATACAGCAGTCATGTTTGTTAAAATTTAGCGATGATAGTTCTTGCCAACCAACTCTGAATCAACGCCTATTGTGTAATAGACACTTGCAAACTTACAGTTACTTTCATTTTACACGTCTATAATAACGCACTTAACATATAAAGCAGAGACACAACATTCGTGCCAAACAATCAACAAAAGTCAGCTATCAGTGTCCCATACAGTGGCCATGTGTTGGCGTGCGTCAGCACCACTAACGCTAATTTTTTATATATAACAATATTTTT
This sequence comes from Nebria ingens riversi, assembly GCA_018344505.1. Taxonomy (NCBI): domain Eukaryota; kingdom Metazoa; phylum Arthropoda; class Insecta; order Coleoptera; family Carabidae; genus Nebria; species Nebria ingens. The sequence goes on along the minus strand of JADQWA010000135.1, from coordinate 207,956 downwards.
ACTTTCTTTTACGAAGTAATAAGTAAGTATTGTAATCACGAAAAAAAATTTCTCGAAATTTTTACGGAAATACACATTTTGACATTCCTGAATCGAGCCTGACTATTTTTGGAATGACGTTTGTGTGTGTGTGTGTGTCTGTGTGTGTGTCTGTGTGTATGTGTGTCTGTGTGTCTGTCTGTATGCGCTCTACAGCCTACACCGTTGAAGATAAAATTATGAAACTTTAAACTTAAGATTTGTATATGCCTGGGGCGAAAACCTTCTATTTTTGAAAAGCATATTCAAACCGGAAGTGCATGTTTACTTAAGACTTTTTTTGCAATTTCTGCAATATCTCTGAAACGGCTATACTTGCAGTAAAAATAGTTAGAATAACATTGAAAGATATTAGTATTCCGCACAACTTTTGTTTGAAACATTTCTTCAAAAAGTGTACCAGTTACGAGAAAATTGCTATTATCTTATTTATATTGCCATAGTTACATAGGTATGGAAAATTATACATAATAAATCGCATCTACTATGCATGTCAATTGTTTTAAATATTCCAATATTTTGACATTTAACATTTATTATCAGTGTCACAAATAAGTTTAGTGAAAAACCGTTACAAAGGTTAGTAAATAATTTAAAATATTATATATAAATATTTTCTCTGGTTTAAAGTTAATTTGAAAACTAAAAAATGCCCGGCCATAATAATTTTTAATAATATGTAATGAATAATAATATTTTCTTTATACTACTATAAAATCCAACATTTAAAATCTGAAATACATATGTATTCTTTGGAAATTTGACAATAAACTAACTTTACACTTTTATTGGACAATGAATGAAAATATTTTCTTGAAATTTAAACTTTTTATATTTTTATTTATATACTATCAAATCTAAATATACTGACTACGTAAAAGAAAGTTTAGGGCCAATACATGGCCGATGTTTAAATATGTAATGTAAAATATGATAAAATTGTATGAGTTGATAACTATATGAAAATTAGAATGATTATTGCACAACATATGATATGTTTGATGACACACAGTTCTTCCTGGTGATATAAAAATATTCATCAACAATAATAGATATTTATTATATCTGTATTATTGCTGAAGAAAAGTCATATTACATGAGCACGATTTGTCGTTTATAATTTGATATAAGTAAATGTAAAATTTTATAATCAGCAGAATGAGATTTGAAATATTATTGCTACATTTATTTGCAATTCATAATCATTTTGATACAGTGCTTAATTCGGAGGCTGTTTGCACAAAAAAAGAATGGTAAGTATCTATATGATAACTTAAACGATATGATATTTCATTTAAAAAGAAAAGGATCAAAGAAATTTATTTTAAAACTATGGTTTTATTTTCTGTTTTTCCTAAAACTATACACATATATACATAATCATTAATAAAATAAACTAACTTTGCATTGCAATTACTTCATCTGAACTGCCTGCATTGAATAGATTGGCCATTGTTTTAGCTATTATCTTGTTGGGTTTTTAGAGATATTGGACCTGCAAAAAAAAAATTACACCTTAAAAAGCACTTAGAAAATTGTTAATTATACCAAAAAAAACACGTAAAATTCCAAATTATTTGATGCATTTAAACATTTTTCAGATTATAACTGAAAACTGTAAAAAAATAATAAACATAATTTAAAAAAAAAATAAAGCACTTATAAAAATATTAATTACACCAAAAAAATCTGCGTAAAATTTCAAATTTTAAGATGTATTTAAAATTTATTCAGATTATAGCTGAAAGCCGTAAAGAAATAATGAAAATAATAATTTTTAAAATAAATTTAAATCAATAAAAAAACAATTTAATTGTATTTTTTTCGGCTTGTGCGATACTTTGACTAATACATATGACAGTTGATATTTTAGATTGATTACTATATCGTTATTGATTTGATTGTTACTTCGATTATTTTAATTATAGTCCAATAATTGTTTTTTATACAGACATTCGACATGCCAAAGCTTAAGCAACAGCGTGCCGAGTAGTATACTTTTTATAATAACCAAGGTATGAGTATAGATACCTTTGATTGATTTCTTTACCATTGTTGATTTAATTGTTGTTTTGATCATTATAAATATATTGTTTATTTATTCAGAAATTCACCATGGCAAAGTTTAGCACATTCAATATTAAACAGCTCGCCGAATATGTACGGTGTATAATATTCAAAATATAAAATAGATATCTTTGATTGATTACGATATATTGTCATTGTGGATTTGATTGTTACTTTGATCATTTTAATTATAGCACAAATAATGTTTATTTATTCAGAAACTCGCCATGCCAAACAGGTCGCTGAAGGTGAGCTCTGAGTATTAGCGAAACCAATGCTTGTTATATTAAATTTTAGTAACTAACGTTTATCCAAACGCAGCTACACGGTGCAAGATGCCGTTCTTCAACTCACCTATATTCTGGCATAGCGATTTCTTATCCATAACAATATATATATATATATATATATATATATATATATATATATATATATATATATATATATATATATATGTATATATTTCAAATTTTATCATAATGTGTAATTTAAATTAAACTTGTAGGGAAAGGAAAACAAAATACGGTTTTCGTAACAAACCATACTATCAGACAACAGACGTACCTTGTAAAATATTATTTTCCTGCAAAAAAAGCGAATGGCATGATAATTACGTTCGGCATATTGAAATAATTTACATAATATTACATATCTCAAACAAATATTTTTACTTATATACTTAACTTCATGCCTGTTCCCATTAGATATGGCGGCAGAAAACCCTTTACACCCATTCCCATCTTGACAGTCTTTTGCCATTCAACTATATCCTTAGAAATTTCTTTTATTTCATTCAAATTCCTCATACACGCTCTTCTATTCCGCTTGCTCACAACTTTTCTTTTGCGCAAGTCATCTCAATCATATTTACCCACATATACCGAGGACTACCCCAAATTCTCAAAAAACACCAAAGCGAAAATTAAAATTGAAAATTACACGGATGCGCTGGTATATTGGAAGTCAGAAAATTACTGTTCTCTTATTGGTCTGGTGGAGCTAGATTTAATATTCTCTTTCTTACGTCACCAAAATGACAAAAATTATATATATATATATATATTATATATATATATATATATATATATCTATATATAATATATATATATATATTATATATATATTATATATATATATATATATATATATATATATATATATATATATATATATATATATATATATATATATATATATATATATATATATATATATATATATATATATATATATATATATATATATATATATATATCTATATATCTATATATATATATATATATATATATATATATATATATATATATATATATATATATATATATATATATATATATATATATATATATATATATATATATATATATATAATATATATATATATATATATATATATATATATTATATATATATATATATATATATATATATATTATATATATATATATATATAATATATATCTATATATATATATATATATATATATATATAATATATATATATATATATATATATATATTAGTATATATATATATATATATATATATATATATATATATATATATATATATATATATATATATCTATATATATATATATATGATGTGATTAGCAGTATTTAGTAACAAATGCGAAAAATCAAACGAATTACAATGTAATTGTAGTATATAGGTTTATATTACGAAGTATCAAGCTATCTAGAACTATAATAGGACAGCTTGCTCATAACTTTGCAATATGGATATAATATTAATATTTTTTGTATTATTCATCTGAAAGCATTTTAATATAGCACATACATAGATATGTTTCGTGATAGTTTATTTTAATTACAAATTTATATATATGAATTTTTTTCTCAGACAGTTTATATAGTATATAGTTTCGCAATAGAAATGTTATTTTAGATATTGATCACATATTTAATATATTCCATTTGTACTGGTTATTTACCTAGGTATAATATTCAAATAACTTTAAATATTAATACCTATAAATTTATTGTTTTCATTTGTTTCATATTTCGGAAATTGCATTACGCTGATTGCTACTGTAGTTGCTATTATATTATAATTATATTTTTCAGTCTTATCTAGAATCCCATATTACGAGGTATTGCTGTCCTGGTTATACAGAAATTCAAAGAAAATGTTTACCAGTATGTTTAGTAGATTGTGTAAATGGAGAATGTACTGCACTAAATACTTGCACTTGTAAAAAGGGTAATTGTTTAAATTCATCGACGATGTATCATAGAACAGCATAATTTACAGATTTGTATATTTATATTAAACTAAATTTTTAATATGGGTAACAATGAATTTATCATATTTCTCGATTTAATAATATATTATATATATATATTATATATATATATATATATATATATTTATATCTATATATTATATATATATATATATATATATATATATATATATATATATAATCAATTTTATGAATGTACGTCAATTTTTATCTAATTCTTCAGTTATTCCCGAAAATTCAAATAGTGGCACACGTATTAATATGTATAACTATAAACCGTTTAGATATAAGCATGAGTTTCGAATATAATAAATAAAGTTATATAAGTTATACGCCTGGATATAAATTCGTCTAATTATTCACCAATCAAATTTATAATCATGACATTTCTCTCAGTGTCTTTAAGAACTTTATTTTGTTTAAGCTATACAAAAAATATGATAGATTCATATAAATGTGAACCATTTTGCAATATTCCAGGCATAGAGGAAAATGTCTTAGTCCAAATGTTTGTGAATACAGAACCGGTTTCGTGCCGTTCTTAAATAGAACACATATTTGCGTACCCGTGTGCGAACCACAATGTACAAATGGAAAATGCATTGCACCAAATAAATGTAATACTATGTACGAGTTATCAAACGATATGAACAATCATTGCCAGCCAACATGTTCACCAAAATGCGTCAACAGCGACTGCATTAAACCAAATATATGTCATTGCCGTAAAGGATACTTGCAAATAAATCATACTCATATTTGCGAACCACATTGCTCACATAAATGCAACCATGGAACATGTATAGATTACGAACAATGTCAATGTGATACTGGTTATGTTACAGATAAATTAAACGCATTTAATTGTGTACCTGAATGTTCGCCACTTTGTATCAATTCGTTTTGCTTACAACCAAACAAATGTGCATGTTTTCCTGGCTACGAAAATCAAAATCACTCCTATTGTGCACCTAAATGTGCTGAGCCATGCTACAATGGATACTGTTTTAAACCTAATCAATGTCGCTGTAATTCTGGCTACGAACGGAATGAAATAGATATTTGTAGTCCTGTTTGCTTCCATAGTTGTATAAATGGAGAATGAATAGGACCAGAAAAGTGTAACTGTTCTATCGGATTTGAGCCAACTGACGAATGGAATAGATGTGAACAGATAAATAATTGTGCAAATTGTACAGATTCTGATTGCGACTATGAAGAAAAATCGATTATCAGTGATATTCAAACAGTTAAATTGAATAATGATACTGATCCTGCATTACAAACAAAGAAGTAAGCAAAGATTATAGTTATTTTAGATGAACATTTTATTACGAATATTTATACATTGCCACACTACATTAAAGCATGAAACTGATACGAAAACTGCTTTACAACCTTAACCAATAGAATTTATTTGTGAATATCTTTAACATTGGATGTATTTTTGCTCGGAACTGGAGCAATGCATGATAGTATTGTAATTAAAAAAAAACAGTGTTTCTTAACAAATGAAATAAAATAATTTTATTCATTTTTAGAAAACCGAAAAAGATTCATTGGAATAATATTAGCATAATTACGAATTTGTTTGTTGTGGTTATTCTTATTGTATTATTAATTTTTCATAAAAAATTGTGTAATCGTCTTTTTAGAAAGAAATACATCATCATCAATTCCAGGTATTGTATTAATAAATTACTTGCAATTTTATAAAATAATTATATTGATTTTTTTATGTTTAGATGAACCTGTTGTTTCTTATTCTGAGAACAGAAATTAATAGAATAACAGAAGGAAGATGTATTTATATCCTATCTGATAATACAAATGGCAATGGCAATTCATAATTTTAATACATGTATAAAGTAATTATATTAATTGTAAAGATAGTTGGTGGAATAGTTTTGGAATGAAAAACAATAAATATTTCCTAGTTTCACAGAATTCGCTTTATTTACCAAAAATCGTATTAGCCTATTCAGTAGTTCAAGAAACGATTTACTATTAAAATATGTCTTTATTTATTTTATTGTAGTTAAGATTTCTTTGCTAAAATGGCGAGCACTTGGCTCACGGTAATTAAAGTGTATTTTCGCGCGCTATGTTGATTATTTAGAGGCTTTCTATAATATTGTCTAATAGTCATTTAATTAATTCGTAGATATTTGCATTTTATTAGCTTATTTTCTTTTGTTCTATCTACGGTTATCTTTAAATAGATCGAGATGAACATCGGACACAGTGTTACAAAAGTATGAAATGATACAATAATCACCATCAGTCGTGATGCTTTTATTGAACGTTGTTGATAATAAATTTAGGCACGGAAAGCATGAAGTAAAATATATGTAGGTCCTAATTCGAAAAATATATTTTACTGACAAATATATTAATTTTATACAATTGTCTGTTAATTTTATTATAGTTAATCATGTATAATTTAAATTATTATTGTTATAAAATTAAGTTTTTGCAATAAGTATTAATATTTGTTCCTCATGTTTATTGTAAAACATCGACCACGTGTCCCTAAATTTTCTTTTACGTAGTCAGTATATTTTAATTTGATAGTATATAAATGAAAATATAAAATGTTTAAATTTCAAGAAAATATGTTCATTCATTATGTCCAATAAAATTGTAAAGATAGTTTATTGTCAGATTTAAAAAAAAACATATTTATTTTAGATTTAAAATGTTCGATACTATAGTAGTATAAACGTACAATTTTAGTATAGTGTTTTTTAACATACAAGAAAATATGATTGAGAATTATTTGCGTAAAAGGAATGTTTGTGAACAAGTAGAATAAAAGAGCGTGTATGAAGAACTTGATGAAGCTAAATGAATCCAAAGGAGTTTGTAAGAATAGAGTTTAATGACAAAAGATTGTCAAGATGTGAATGTGCATTAAAGGGTTTTCTGCTACCTAATTTGATGGTGTGTTTTTGTATACAATTTTATTTTCAAATATAGAATTATAGGAGTAATGTTTATGCTTCTAGAAGAACCATTATCATATCAAGGTTTTTTAGAACAAAACACTGCAGCATCAAAAGTTCTGATAACTGTTGGAAATTACAGAAATTGTATTTTGGAATTTTTGCTTATCCTGCTCAACTAAATATTCGCGAAATTCCCCATTTAATTTGAGTAAATCTATCATTTTTATGTTGGTTAGATCAGACTAAACACAAGAATAACCATTGCATATGGCTGAATTTTATAAATGTTGGATCTATTTATTCCTTATTAAATTATAATAGTTAATATCAATTTTTTAAATTAATACGAATAAGTAAAACCATTGTAAATATAAATTATTTTCTTCATTTAGATATTTAAATTGAATAGCCGAAAACAATAAATATATTGGAAAAAATATATATTTTGGTATTTCATTTGTGATTTTATTACAATATATGTTTGCATCAAATTTAAATAGGTATACAGAATTGATAAATCAAATAGAAATACCAATAGTCAATTTTAAATTGGCATTTAAAAGATTATTTACTTAATTCATTTTGTTAAAGTATGAGATTTTGAATGACATAACATGCACCATTTATGTGGTAGTGTTTTTCGCCATAACTATGTTAGGTAAAGAATAAATTTATAAGTAATACATATAAAGAAAAGCATTAAATTAAATATTCTAAAAATATCTTATTATACAGATCATGTAATAAACGAATAATATTCATATTTATATATTATAACTCCAACTAGTTAATTATTTTATAGAATATCACAAATTACTCAAAAATATATTACCGTAATGAAAGTCACAAGCTATTCTATAAAATTAAAAACTGATATATTCTAACGGTAACACATACATCTATAATAAAATAACGATTTGTATATTTAATATGCCATATAAATATGAATTCCATATGTCAATAGACTAAATAAATGTAAGTTTAATATTGCAAAAGTAATTGTTATCCGTATTTTTAAATTTGCGCACTCACATTATAACTGTTATTTGGGATCACTCTGATTTATTTCAAGTAGAACCGAAGCTTTCTAAATATTGTTATTTGCTTATCATACAAACTTCCTGCAGATCTACAAATATGATGTGTTAATTTCTAGAAATTTGAACAGAGCATGTATTATTAGCCTTGCATAATAATGTACAGAAACCAACACGCCAATCTTATTGTTTGTGTGGTTTTTAGTTTAGTATTAAGTGTGTCAACTCAAAATGGAATGTGTACTAAATCCAGATTGTAAGTTCTTATTTATTATTAATTATATTTTTATTATAGTTAATATTAATTATATATATATATATATATATATATATATATATATATATATCCGCATATATTCTCTTTGGAAATATGCGCAGACGTTTAATTTCGTACTTTATTATAATGTAAACGTGTCACTAATAGTTTAAATATACATTCCGCAAGAAGTAATTCCAGACATCTTAAAACGATAATTGATACGCATGCACATGAACAAATATACCTGAGATAATTGGAGTTGCCCTCAAATGCCTGTATTGATATTTTAGCGTTACTTCTATAATAATTAACAATGCAGACGTAAATATATGTATGTAGTACATACGTTAGCACACAATAGGGAAAACATTTTTTTGCTGGTGGCTTGAAATATATATTTTCATACACATTTAACGAGAGAGTAAACATAAATTTTGACCTAGAGGCTATTTTACTATCGTTAGGGGATATAAGATAATATTATTAATAAGTATATCCTGTTTTATTTATTATACGCATGATAAATTAGATTGGTAGTTATCAAAAATGATATTTGTTCTAAAACTAGAGAGTTAAATTAATAAACAAGTACTATCAGTACTTTGTTTTTCTAAATATGAACTATTCATTTATTTTGAAGTATTACCGTACACTCGGGGTCAAACTATCAAGTGAGAAACCGAGATTTATATAACACAGTGTGTAAAGCTTATGGTTGCGCGGTATGTATTTAAATTTTAAGATTTACCTTATAATTAAAAGCAAAACAAAACTATGAGCAAAACTTACAACATAAATAAGAAAAAAAATTATATTTGTGTACAATAATTGAAATAAGTCTAATACATACGTATGTATAATACAATTTTTAAAAACCATTTAATCTGATATCACTTTATATATTATATTTCTTTGAGGGCTCCGAGTGACAGTACTTAATATAATTCAAGATATGGCCACTTGATTCCTAACAAAAATATATGTAATTTAAATTATAACTTGACATTTAGCGAAGCTTTTTTGAAAATTATCCCATTACTAAAATGAAAAACTAAATGATCAACCTTCTCCATAAAATTATATCTAAAATGTGAAATAACAGAAATAATTATTTTGCTCTTAACGCAATTTGAAGATTGATTAGAAATTCCATGAATATTATTTTTAAGATGACAATTTGTTTAACTAAACTTTACAATATTATGTTTAGTTTTTTTTTTTAATCTAAAAATAGTATTTTTTAAACGTTATTTCACGTTACTATGTTGTATGAATATGTTATAACAGTTTTCTTACAAAATCTAGTACTCGTATACGCATGTCTTAGCGTTTTCCATGATTATCCTTGTACGCTAACACTTGATATCTGAGGTGCTCTAAACGGCAGCATAAACGCCGTTTAAAAATATATTTCTCGTATTATAACTAACTAGAGCTTTTTATACTTCATTTAATCAACCGTCACTGGTTTGAATTGACATTTTGATAATGAAAATTGCAAGTTTTGCTATCATTAAGAGATGGGGTATTTTATAGGATAGCAATGAAAATGTATATCCTGTTCCGTTAGTAATGTTTATAAACTCATCATTTATGTAGAATTCATTAGTACATTTTTCAACATGTATAGAACAACATTATTGCTACTGTCTACTGGTCTAGTTTTATTATTTTTTACAAAAGTTTCAACTCAAAATGGAATTTGCACTAAAACTAAACAGTTAAGTGAATAATTAAATATCTTAATTAGTTTTATTTTATTATTTTATTTATATTTCAAACAAAGGACTGCTGTGCACCCGTGGGCAAAATTTAACGGAGATGTCAGAAACTATGTAATTGCACTCTGCAAAAAAATTAAATGTCCGGTATGTATTTTGGTTTTCAATTTTAGTTTATGACTTATGAGATTATTAATTAAAATCTTCTGTGTATAGAATAGAAACATCGGCAATGTATTGCCCTAACCATTCTTATACGTAGACAGTATATTTGTTAGATAGAGGGGTTATTAGAAAATTTATAATTGGAATAATAATTTATATATTATTGGAATATTGGAATATAATATTATTACTTCTTCTATTTCTAATATTATACTAACCTTTGAAACGCTTTTTCACTAAATTTATTTGTGACAATAGATGTTAAAGTTGTTATGGAGGATAACCCAGTTGTGGATGAATGTAGATGGAAAGTAAATAAGGTGAAAAGAAAACTGTCTTAAATCCACAACGTTCGTGTATTCGTCAATAGAATAGACGACCGGTTTCGACTATCTAATAGTCATCTTCAGGTAAACCGGTAAGACTAAGTAAATACATTGAAATACAAATTGATATAAGAAAAAATAAACTTATTGAAATACAGAAAAAATATTTTACTTACACATAGAAATGAAGACTACCAGGTGTATATATGTTTGTACATGAATTAATAAATTAACACAGATTCTAACATTTAGTCAAAAAATTAAATACATAAACAGTATTAAGATTGTAAATAAATAAATAAGTAAAAAGTAGTAAATTGTTAAAATATTAATATAACAAAAGAAATATTTTTTTTATAAAAAGCACGCGGTTATCACAGTGATATTTTTTCTAAACTATTATTTTCAGGTACAATATTAAACAAGATACAGGTACGCTTTGTTTATAATTATTCTTGTTTAATATTGTACCTGAAAATAATAGTTTAGAAAAAATATCACTGTGATAACCGCGTGCTTTTTATAAAAAAAAAATATTTCTTTTGTTATATTAATATTTTAACAATTTACTACTTTTTACTTATTTATTTATTTACAATCTTAATACTGTTTATGTATTTAATTTTTTGACTAAATGTTAGAATCTGTGTTAATTTATTAATTCATGTACAAACATATATACACCTGGTAGTCTTCATTTCTATGTGTAAGTAAAATATTTTTTTCTGTATTTCAATAAGTTTATTTTTTCTTATATCAATTTGTATTTCAATATATTTACTTAGTCTTACCGGTTTACCTGAAGATGACTATTAAATAGTCGAAACCGGTCGTCCATTCTATTGACGAATACAAGAACGTTGTGGATTTAAGACGTTTTTCTTTTCACCTTATTTACATTCCATCTATAGATATTAAATGCCAAATATATCAGTCTATTTAAAAAGGTTGACATGCATTGTTAATGTGATTTATAATAGGTATATAATTTCCCATACCTACGTAACTATGGCAATATAAATAAGATAAAGAATAGCAATTATCTTGTAACTGGTACACTTTTTGAAGAAATGTTTCAAACAAAAGTTGTGCAAAGTATTAATATCTTTCAATTTTATTTTAACTATTTTTACTGTAAATGCAGCCGTTTCGGAGATATTGCAGAAACTGCAAAAAGTGACTCAAGTAAACATGCACTTCCGGTTTAAATTTGCTCTTACAAAATTGGAGGTTTTCTTGCCAGGCATATACAAATCCTAAGTTTAAAGTTTTATAATTTTATCTAACAGTGTAGGCTGTAGAGCGCGTACACACCTACACACAGTCACAGACGCACACACACTTCATTTCAAAAATAATCGGACTTTGACTCAAGGTCGTCAAAAACTGTATTACCGTTAACATCTCGAGATTTTTTTTTTCATGGTTACAATACTTTCTTATTACTTCGTATAAGAAAGTATTCCAGTTATGAAATTATACATATGTATAGATATCAAACAAAGTTAATGTTATACAGAAATTAGTGTTAAGACTACTGCAATTTAACAACAAAACTAGCGCTTGCATGTTTAATAAAGCTATTTAACTATTTTGTAATATATTTATTTATGAAATTTCATTACTAATATTTTATTGAACCGAAACAATATATATATATATATATATATATATATATATATATATATATATATATATATATATATATATATATATATATATATATATATATATATATATATATATATATATATATATATATATATATATATATTTATATATATATATATATATATATATATATATATATATATATATATATATATATATATATATTCTCTAATGAGTATAACTTCCTATTTACATAATAGCTATCTATCACATTTAATTTGCATGCAAAATTAATCCTGATCTCATGTTTATTTATTAAATATTGTAATAATCGGATGGGTAGATTCAGCAAAGATATGCCAAATTTAGTTGAGTTTTACGAGCGAGCGACCAGCACACATCCACGTATCTGCTATGATTTGTATACACTGTCGGATTCACACGCCACTTTAAAATGTAAAACTTGGCAAATTGATTATCTGAATCATGTTAATACGAAAACTTACAAAGTGATACAGTCAAAGTCTAACATGTTTCTATAGTTGTATTTTATATTTATTCGTTAAAACAACTACTACTGGAACTACTTAGAAATTCTGTTTATATAATGTAATTGCATTGTTAAGATGCAACATAGCCACGATTGGTGTTGCCATTAGTTGCTCATATCCATACATAAAAAATGCACTACTGCTTCATTGATTTTTCCAGAGAAAATCAAAAATTGAATATTATCAAGATTGTTGTGATGGTTATCAAAAAAATGCACACGGAGCGTGTATTCCAATTTGCCATCGCGCATGTGTGCAAGGCATTTGCACAGGTCCTAACCAATGCACTTGTCATAATGGGTAAGTATTTTAATTTTTTTTTTGTTGTGTTTCAAAACAAGCCTAACTAAACATTTCTATGAATAAAGAAATCCTGATTATCTTGTAAAACTACTCAAAGAATTTTCAAATGTTATTTTGCAATGTTTAGAAATTGAATATATGCTCCATAACTAAAATTAGAAGGGTTAGTTATTTGTCATTATCAATTTCGTAGTAAATTCTTTATCCACAGATTTTTTTGGCTATAATATACAAATTATTTGAAGCTGGAACTTCGTAATGCATATGTATACATAATAATATAATTAATTAGTATTTGCAAAAGATAATTTTTAAAAAAATCACAAATAAAGCGCTAAATATGTTCCGTTTGCCTAGATATAAACGTTCTCTTATTGTGCCTAGCTTTTAAACCAATACTTACTTCAAACTAATATTCGCTATGCTCAAGACTATATTTATATGTTGTTAGAGAATTAATATAAATTAAATACATGCTTAAAAGATCAAATTAAAAACATTGACAGATATCCCGTTTTTTCTTTGTTATTATATTTTTTATCGCTTACTAACTCAACAAACTTCTATAGCCGTTAAATAATAAAATATATTGCTCTATCACTTGAACATTTATTTTCAGATTTATTAAAGCAGGTGATCCATTTGTATGCTCACCGCACTGTTCAAGAAGCTGTTCTTATTCTACCTGTACTGCACCTGAAACTTGCACATGCCATGCAGGATATCATCTTGACCCTACTAATAAATACAACTGCTTACCAATATGTTCAGCAGCTTGTGTTTTAGGAAGTTGTACATCACCCGAAGTTTGTACTTGTCATTCAGGCTATTATCTGAATCCACATAATAAGTATCATTGCTTGCCGCGTTGCTCTACTTCATGTTCCTTTGGTACATGCACTGCTCCAGAAACTTGTACTTGTAACTCTGGTTACTATCTGAATCCGAATAACAAATACAATTGTTTACCGCGATGTTCCATAGCTTGTTCTAATGGAGCTTGTACTGCCCCAGAAACTTGTACTTGTAACTCTGGTTACTATTTAAATCTGGATAACAAATATAATTGTTTACCACGCTGCTCCACAGCTTGTTCTAATGGTGCTTGTACTGCCCCAGAAACTTGTACTTGTAACTCTGGTTACTATTTGAATCCGGATAACAAATATAATTGTCTACCACAATGCTCCACAGTTTGTTCTAATGGTGCTTGTATGGCCCCAGAAACATGTTCTTGTAACCCTGGTTATTACCTGAACCCGAATAATAAATACAACTGTTTACCACGATGTTCTACAACTTGTTCCAATAGTGCTTGTACTGCTCCCGAAACATGTACTTGTAACCCAGGTTATTATATGAATCCCAATAATAAATACAATTGTTTACCACAATGTACCACAGCTTGTTCTAATGGTGCTTGTACGGCTCCAGAATCTTGTACTTGTAACTCTGGTTACTATGTGAATCCGAATAACAAATACAATTGTTTACCGCGATGTTCCATAGCTTGTTCTAATGGAGCTTGTACTGCCCCAGAAACTTGTACTTGTAACTCTGGTTACGATTTAAATCTGGATAACAAATATAATTGTTTACCACGATGCTCCAAAGCTTGTTCTAATGGAGCTTGTACGGCTCCAGAAACTTGTACTTGTAACTCTGGTTACTATTTGAATCCGATTAACAAATATAATTGTTTACCACGATGCACCACAGCTTGTTCTAATGGTGCTTGCACTGCCCCAGAAACTTGTATTTGTAACCTTGGTTATTATTTGAATCCGGATAACAAATATAATTGTTTACCACGATGCGCCAAAGCTTGTTCAAGTGGTATTTGTACTGCACCAGAAACATGTTCTTGTAACCCTGGTTATTACCTGAACCCGAATAATAAATACAATTGTTTACCACGATGTTCTATAACTTGTTCTAATAGTGCTTGTACTGCCCCCGAAACTTGTACTTGTAACCCAGGTTATTATCTGAATCCCAATAATAAATACAATTGTTTACCACGATGTACCACAGCTTGTTCTAATGGTGCTTGTACGGCTCCAGAAACTTGTACTTGTAACTCTGGTTACTATTTGAATCCGGATAACAAATATAACTGTCTACCACGATGTTCCACAGCTTGTTCTAATGGTGTTTGTACTGCCCCAGAAACTTGTACTTGTAACTCTGGTTACTATCTGAATCCAAATAATAAATATAATTGTTTGCCGCGATGTTCCACAGCTTGTTCTAATGGTGTTTGTACTGCCCCAGAAACTTGTACTTGTAACTCTGGTTACCATTTGAATCCGAATAACAAATACAATTGTTTACCACGATGTTCTACAGCTTGTGCTAATGGTGCTTGTACTGCTCCAGAAATATGTACTTGTAACTCTGGTTACTATTTGAATCCAAAGGACAAATATAATTGTTTACCTCGGTGCTCAAAATCATGTTCATTTGGTACTTGTACATCACCTGAAATTTGTACTTGTATGTTAGGATACTATCTTGATCCTGAAAATAATTACAATTGCCTGCCTATGTGTTCTAAATCTTGTTCTTTTGGTACTTGCTCAGCTCCAGAAATATGTAGATGCAATTTAGGATACTTTCTTGATACAACTGACAAATTTAATTGTCTTCCTAAATGTTCTGAACCATGCTTGAAAGGAACATGCATAGCACCAGAAACTTGCAGTTGCATAGATGGTTATAGTCTCGATGCAATAAATAAATATCACTGTAAACCAAAATGTTCAAAACTTTGTATTAACGGAACCTGTTCTGCACCAGAAACCTGTTCTTGCCATGCGGGTTACATGTTAAACACAGACCAATACACTTGTTTCCCCAAATGTTCTAAACCTTGTTACAAAGGTGCGTGTACAGCGCCTGAAACATGCACCTGTGATTCAGGTTACTTTCTCGAACCAAACAATAAATTTTATTGTCTTCCAAAGTGTTCCAAACCATGTACTCATGGTATATGCGTGGCTCCTGAGCAATGTGATTGCAAAGCTGGATATGAAGTCAATCTTAGTGACAAATACAATTGTCAACCGCGTTGTTCGAAACTTTGCTTAAATGGAATGTGCACATCGCCTGATATATGTTCTTGTGAACTTGGATATAAAATTGATCCAAATAATAAATTTAATTGTTTGCCACATTGTTCGCAGTCTTGCTTAAACGGTTCTTGTATATCTCCGGAAATTTGTTCTTGTAACTTTGGATTTAATATTGATCCAAATAATAAGTATAAATGTGATCCTCATTGTACTAAATCATGTGAACATGGAATGTGTACATCTCCAGAAAATTGTACTTGCTTCTCTGGGTTTATAACTGATCAAAATGATAAATACAAATGTATTCCGCATTGTGCCAAACCATGCATTCATGGATCATGCACTTCTCCAGAACTTTGTTCCTGTAATGCTGGATATGAAATAGACCCAAATAATAAATACAAATGTATTCCTCATTGTGCAAAAGCATGTAAACATGGTGCATGCACATCCCCAGAAGTTTGTTCATGTGAACTGGGGTACAAAATAGATCCAACTGATAAATTCAACTGCAAACCATTTTGTTCAAAACCTTGTCAAAATGGTTTCTGTGAAGCTACTGAGCTTTGCTCCTGCAGAACCGGATATATTCTACACGAAACAAATAAATACAGTTGTATTCCTATATGTAGTAATGGATGTATTAACAGTACATGCACTGCACCAGATTTCTGTTCTTGTCAAACTGGTTATTTAACAGATCCTAATAATAAATATGTATGTAAACCAAAATGTACTCAATCTTGTTTGAATGGAGTATGCACAGATCCCGAAATTTGTTCATGTAATAAAGGATATAAGTTGAATTCATTAAATAAATATGAATGTCTGCCACATTGTTCGAAGAATTGTTTACACGGAAACTGTACCGCGCCAGAAGTTTGTGACTGCCATACAGGATACACACTGAATGCGGAGGATAAGTTTCACTGTACCCCAAAATGTACTCGGCCATGTGTTTTTGGAGAATGTGTTGCACCAGACACTTGCAAATGTTTAAACGGGTATGTATTACAGCTTTTCTTTAATTTTTATATTATTTAATCTATGAATCGTCTAATTTCTAACTTCAACACAAGAACTCGAATTCTGAGAAAAATAAAAACAAAACAAAATTCTACATATACAATCACAGAAGTTTACGTGTTAATATTAAATAGTGCAAATATATCGTCGACAGTACGTTTTCCAGACAAAACGGATACGAAACCGTTATTTGGAATAAAAATCTATAGTAGAAATAGCAAGCAAATATCGTTTGATGTTTCTCGCATTTTAAATATACATTTCCTTATTGCTATAATAACTTTATATATTTACATTAATTAAAATTAATGCGTTTTGTATCTTCTTAAAAATGTAAGACATTTATTACAATATTATTAATATCTTAAAAGAGGTTTTGGCATATTTTAGATAAATAGTATCACTCAACAAAGAAAGTCTACTATTTAAATAATTTAAAGATATGTTTCTGTACACCTAACTAACTATAGCTTTGTTCGTTTGTCCTATACTTTTCGTTCAGATTATTTAGTGCAGGGCATATTTTATACACCCGGACTCGAGCAGAATGACTATAATTAAATGAAAATATTATGATTGTGTGTATGAATAATAATATATTATTAAACATTAAAAACAAAATACACAAGGCGTATCAAAAGATTATACATTTTGCTCAGAAGTTGAAATACATAAATGTATTAACTAATCGAGTTTTATAGATCTTTTCGCAAATAATTGTCATTAAAAAACCATTTATGAAGGCGATACCTTATAACCAAAGAATTAGATCGCGGCCAAGCTAATCAAATTATTTGAACAGCGGTGACTGAAAAGCAATAACATATTTATCACGTTGCAATTTAAACTCTATATTTATTTCCTTAGCAACATTATATCCTCACATCATATCAATTTTCTTTTTTCTTTCAGCTACACCAAAGATAGCAACGACAATTATTTGTGCATAGCTAAATGTGAACCAGCTTGCATTGGGAGTTCTTGTGTAAAACCAAACTTATGCAAATGTGATGTTGGATATATCCCGACTAAAGCAAATAACACAATATGTCGTCCATTTTGTGAAAATGAATGCACTAACGGTGAATGCATTTCTCCGAATAAATGTGTTTGTAAAAAAGGATTTGAAAAAGTTAAATTGAATAACAATACATGCGTACCATCTTGCGAACCAGAATGCATTAACGGCGATTGTACCTCAACTAATGTCTGTACTTGTCATATGGGATATATAAATTATAATGGATCGCATGTTTGTGATCCCAACTTTTTGGATAGCGTAAATGCAGAATACAGAAGGTACTTACAGGAACTTTTTACAATTGCTTATTCACTACATAATATGTAAAGTATATATTAATTGAATCGGTTAATAAACCACATAGATAAGTCGAACAAGTGTTTGGCGATATTATATTGTCTTACTTATTCCACGCTTTGCTTTGGTTACATAAAATAATGTTATTTTTCTATTAGTTTCCAAAGTTTTTCGCGGATTGGTATTAGTGCTGGAATAATTCTCTTGTTACTGTCATTATTGGGTGTAATTACAACATGCAGAAGGAAAAAATATCAATTCAGGGAGAAGGAATTATTATATATTACAGGTATTATTATTTTGCTGTATTATCGGAAGTAATATATGAGTAATTTATCTTTTTCAATAGATATAATGGAACTTTCTCAAAATACAAATCCTTCGTAAATGCAATTTTTTAACTTTTTACAAATACTATAATTTTGTTATAATTTACTAGAAAATTGTAAATTACATGATTCAAAACTATATATATATATGTAGTTATCAACAATCTAAAGAAGTGTCCTATTGATTTACCATAAATAAATTAACGTCCTAGAAAATTGTTTATATGACCATTAACAGCTTCAAGGAATTGGTGTTATCAAACCCTTGCTCATAAATCATACGAATTCTTATGTATTTATACGTAATATTTTAACACAATAAAAATTTTTACCAGAATTTTGCTTAGAAATATATTGTGGAAATAATATAAACATAAATACAAAACAAATTGCTATTCACACTTGGTTTTTAAATCAATAATTAGTTTTAAGTTTCAAATCTGTACATACCATAATATATAAATTAAAATATTTATATATAATATTTTTAATATTTTACTGACCTTTGACACAAATGGATGTCAAATTCCAAATTATTTGAGTCTATTTTGTTTTCCTGTTGACAATTTACAAACATAGTTGATACGATTTATTTTAAAAAAGAATCCCTTACTTTTAACTGGTACACTTTTTGAAGAAACTTTTCAAATAAAAGTAGTGCCGAATACTAATATCTTTTATTTTAATTGTAACTATATTTAATGTAAGTGCAGCCGTTGCGGATATATTGCAGAAACCGCAAAAAATACTTGAATAGAGAAGCACATCCGTTATCAATATTCTTTTCAAAAGAAAAACGTTTTATTGCCAGCCATATAAAAAATTTAAGCTTAAAGTTTCATAATTCTACTTTCAACAGTTTAGGTTGTAGAGTGCCCACACACAACCAAACACACAATTCCAAAAAATGTCAGGCTCAGTTTAGAGAACATCAAAAAGTGTATTTCATTTAAAATCTCGAGATCGATTTTTTCATGTTTACAATACTTATTTGCTCCTTCGTATAAGAAAATAAAAAGCACTACCGTAACTTCAGTAATTGTGAACTACATTACAACAACAACATTTCACACACACACACCCGCACACTCTGATAACAGTTTTACAGAAATAGTATACTGGCTTTTTTGCTTATCCTCCATTCACCATTTCGCTCAATTTTATGTTGATCAGATTAGAACTAAATACAAGCACAACCATTGCATATAGTTGAATTTTTATAAATTTTGGGGTTGTTTATTCTATATTAGTTTGTAATAGATAACAGTTAATATCATTTTTTTAAACTAATGCGAATATGTAAAACTATTGTTAATTTATAATATTCTCTACATTTAGATATTTAAATTGAATAGACAAAACAATAAGCATAATGAAAAAATTGCATTTTGTTATTTCTCTCGACATTTTATTATTATATAATTTTGGTTCAAATTCAAATACGCATACAGAATTGATAAATGAATATTGAAATTTATATATTTTAACTCACAAACTACTCAGATAAATTAAGAAATAAAATTCGTATGTATTACCGTAATGAAAGTCACGAGCTATTCTATAAAATTACAAACTTGCCGTATTTTTAAATTTGCACAATCACATTATACCTAACTGTTATTTGGGATCACCCTGAGTTATTTCAAAAACTGTTCTTAATAGAACCGAAGCTTTCGAAATTTATATTATCCAAATGATAATTATTATTGATTTTTTTTCTTTATCTATCGAATAGAGTTTATAGGAATGAAATTGTTATTGACAGCGGTATATTTCTAACATTTAACATTGTTATTTGCTTATCATACAAACTTCCTGCAGATCTACAAATATAATGTGTTAAATTTTAGAAATTTGAACAGAGCATGTGTTGGCCTTGCATAATAATGTACAGAAACCAACACGCCAATTTTATTGTTTCTGTGATTTTGAGTTTAGTATTAAGTGTGTCAACTCAAAATGGAACGTGTACTAAATCCAGATTGTAAGTTCTTATTTATTATATTTTTATTATAATTATCTCCGCCATTAAAAATATTATTTTAATCAGGTTCTGTTTGAATAACTCCGACAAATAGAGACTCGCGAGTCTTATAATTGTACTAAGGTCTCATTATAGTTATGTATAGGTTAATTCTGCCTAAAAATTGCATTTCTAATCAATGATTTCACTTACTACCTTCATTGCAATAATACTGATAGTAATCGTAACTATAAAAGGTGATAAAAAATTATCATTCGGACCAAATCTATAGATAAATTGCAGTGGTATATGACCAATTCTGTCCAAATGTAATTAAATATCAACAGAACCGTTAGACGGAGAGATATGCATGCACATGAACAAATATACCTAAGATAATTGGAGGTACACTCAAATGCCTGTATTGATAGTTTAACATTATTTCTATAATAATTAACAATGCAGCCGTATATGTATGTATGTACGTTAGCACACAATATTAAGAATAGAGAAAAAATGTTTTTGCTGGTGGCTTAAAATATACTAGGTTTATCGGAAAGGAATTTTATGTGTGTATCTGTTTTAAAATATACACTTATACAACGATTTTCAAATATATTTAGAGGTCAAGGCCACATTTATTACATCATGCTAGCTTTTTTAGTGAAAAACGTTTCGATAACTGTTAAAAATTACAGAATGATACACTGGTATGGTTAACCTTGAAATTTACCACTTATACTGACTGTTTATATTATATATAATTTTATGTTGAACATATTTTGATCTAAATAAATTGAAAACAATTTTAGTCAAACTGCCAATTTTGAAATCACAGAGTAAACATGTTTGCTCTATATTTTAAATTAAAATAGCCAAAATTAAATTGTTCACTTATGGGAAATAATTTTGATTTAGTTTATATTATTTCTCATATTTTATATGAAAATTGATTTATCAAATACAATGTAAAGAGAATCTCAGCGATCCGTTATATATTGTTAAATCAGATTTCAAGACTTGTTCCTTTTTATAAAATAATTATAATAATGAGATAATATATATTGTAAAATCTGTAGGGAATGAAACATCAATTTCATAAATTTAAAATATAGATAATTAAATCAAAAACATCGTCCATGTGTTAGCCCTAAACTTTCTTTTACGTAGTCAGTATATTTTGATTTGATAGTATATAAATTAAAATATAAAATGTTTAAATTTCAAATTAACTTTAAACCAGAGAAAATATTTATATATAATATATTAAATTATTTACTAACCTTTGTAACGCTGTTTCACTAAACTTATTTGTGACACTGACAATAAATATTAAATGTCAAAAATGTTGAATATTTAAAACAGTTGACATGCATAGTAGATGCGATTTATTATATATAATTTCCCATATCTACGTAACTATGGCAATATCAATAAGATAGGATCTTGTGACTGGTACTTTTTGAAGAAATGTTTCAAACAAAAGTTGTGCAGAATACTAATATCTTTCAATTTTATTGTAACTATTTTTACTGTAAGTGCAGTCGTTTAGAAGATATGCAAAAAGTGACTCAAGTAAACATGCACTTCCGGTTTGAATATGCTTTTCAAAAATAAGAGGTTTTCTTCCCAGGCATATACAAATCTTAAGTTTAAAGTTTCATAATTTTATCTTCAACAGTGTAGCCTGTAGAGCGCATACCCACTAACACACACACCCGCATATTCAAACCGGAAGTGCATGTTTACTTGAGTCACTTTTTGCATATCTCCGAAGCGGCTGCACTTACAGTAAAATAGGTATAATTATAGTTAAAGATATTAATGATTTGGACAACTTATGTTTGAAACATTTCTTCAAAAAGTGTACCAGTTACGAGAAAATTGCTATTATCCTATTTATATTGCCATAGTTACATAGGTATGGAAAATTATATATAATAAATCGTATCTGCTATGCATGTCAACTGTTTTAAATATTCAAATATTTTGACATTTAACATTTATTGTCAGTGTCACAAACAAGTTTAGTGAAACAGCGTTACAAAGGTTAGTAAATAATTTAAAATATTATATATAAATATTTTCTCTGGTTTAAAGTTAATTTGAAAACTAAAAAATGCCCGGCCATAATGATTTTTAATAATATGTAATGAATATTAATATTTTCTTTATACTACTATAAGATCCAACATTTAAAATCTGAAATACATATGTTTTCTTTGGAAATCTGGCAATAAACTAACTTTACACTTTTATTGGACATAATGAATAAAAATATTTTCTTTTAAATTTTAACATTTTATATTTTAATTTATATACTATCAAATCTAAATATACTGACTACGTAAAAGAAAGTTTAGGGCCAATACATGGCCGATGTTTTATTATTTATGATGCAAGTTTTGCTCATAGTTTTGTTTTACTTTCAATTATAAAGTAAATCTTAAAATTTAAATATATACCGCGCAACCATAAGCTTTACACACTGTGTTATATAAATCTCCGTTTCTCACTTGGTCAATAATTAAAAATCAAAAAATAATATTTTCGATGTAAATGGATAATGACAAGATTAAAATGCATCACAGCGTCAATTATAAATTCACAGCATTTTGTAGTCCTGTTCTGTTAGTAATGTTTATAAACTCATCATTTATGTAGAATTCATTAGTATATGTTTCAACATGTATAGAATAACATTATTGCTATTGTCTACTTGTATAGTTTTATTACTTTTTACAAAAGTTTCAACCCAAAATGGAATTTGCACTAAAACCAAACAGTAAAGTGAATAATTAAATATCTTAACTAGTTTTATTTTATTATTTAATTTTCATTTCAAATAAAGGACTACTGGGTACCCATGGTCGTAATTTGACGGAGATGTCAGAAATTTTGTAATTGCACTATGCAAAAAAAATTTATGTGCGGTATGTATTTTGGTTTCATATTTTAGTTTATGACTTATGAGATTATTAATTAAAATTTTCTGAGTATACAATAGAATAATAAATATTCCAATTATGAAATAATACATATGTATGCCAAACTTAAATGGAACAAGTTAATTTATACAGAAAACACTGTTAAGCTACTCCAATTTAACAACAAAAATATCACTTAAATGTAATAGGTCTGATGGTACACTGTAAATAAAGAAATGCTGATTATATTGTAAAACTACTCAAAGAATTTTCAAATGTTATTTTACAATATTTTGAAATTTGGTACATGCTCCATAAATAAAATTAGAAGGGTTATTAGTTCTTCGTCGTTTTTACTATCGTAGTAAATTTTCTATGCCCAGAACTTTTTTGGCTATAATCTTATTTGAAATATTTATGTACGCAAACTATACATATACAAATTATGTAAAACTGTAACTTCGTAGTACATGTGTATATATACTAATATAATTAATATAATTAGTATGTGCAAAAGAGAATTATTTAGAACATCATAAAACATCGGCCATGTATTGGCCCTAAACTTTCTTTTACGTAGTCAGTATATTTAGATATGATAGTATATAAATAAAAATATAAAGTGTTTAAATTTCAAGAAAATATTTTCATTCAATGTCCAATAACAGTGTAAAGTTAGTTTATTGTCAGATTTCCAAAGAAAACATATGTATTTTAGATTTTAAATGTTGGATTATATAGTAGTATAAAGAAAATATAATTATTCATTCATATTATTAAAAGTTATTATGGCCGGGCATTTTTACTTTCTTTTACGAAGTAATAAGTAAGTATTGTAATCACGACAAAAAAAATTCTCGAAATTTTAACGGAAATACACTTTTTTACCTTCCCTGAATCGAGCCTGACTATTTTTGGAATAACATCTGTGTGTGTGTGTGTGTGTCTGTGGTTCTGTGTGCTCTCTACAGCCTACACCGTTGAAGATAAAATTATGAAACTTTAAACTTAAGATTTGTATATGCCTGGGATGAAAACCTCTTATTTTTGAAAAGTGTATTCAAACCGGAAGTGCATGTTTACTTAAGACTTTTTTTTGCAATTTCTGCAATATCTCCGAAACGGCTAAACTTGCAGTAAAAGTAGTTAGAATAAAATTGAAAGATATTAGTATTCTGCACAACTTTTGTCTGAAACATTTCTTCAAAAAGTACCAGTTACAAGATCTTATCTTATTGATATTGCCATAGTTACGTAGGTATGGGAAATTATATATAATAAATCGCATCTACTATGCATGTCAATTGTTTAAATATTCAAATATTTTGACATTTAACATTTATTGTCAGTGTCACAAATAAGTTTAGTGAAAAAACGTTACAAAGGTTAGTAAATAATTTAAAATATTATATGAAAATATTTTGTAAGGTTAAAAGTTCATTTGAAAACTAAAAAATGTCCAGCCATAATAATTTTTGGTAATAATGTGTAATGAACAATTATATTTTCTTTATATTAAAATACATATGTTTTATTAGAAGTCTGAAAATAATCTAACATTACAATTTTACTGGGCATGATGAATGAAAATATTATCTTTTAAATTTAAACATTTTATATTTTAATTTATATACTATCAAATAAAAATATACTGACTACGTAAAAGAAAGTTTAGGGCCAACACATGGCCGATGTTTTTACTTTCTTTTACGAAGTAATAAGTAAGTATTGTAATCACGAAAAAAAATTTCTCGAAATTTTAACGGAAATACACCTTTTGACCTTCCCTGAATCGAGTCTGACTATTTTTGGAATGACGTCTGTGGGTGTGTGTCTGTGTGTATGCGCTCTACAGCCTACACCGTTGAAGATAAAATTATGAAACTTTAAACTTAAAATTTGTATATGCCTGGGGGGAAAACATATTCAAACCGGAAATGCATGTTTACTTAAGACTTTTTTTGCAATTTCTGCAATATCTCTGAAACGGCTATACTTGCAGTAAAAATAGTTAGAATAACATTGAAAGATATTAGTATTCTGCACAACTTTTGTTTGAAACATTTCTTCAAAAAGTGTACCAGTTACGAGAAAATTGCTATTATCTTATTTAAATTGCCATAGTTACATAGGTATGGAAAATTATACATAATAAATCGCATCTATTATGCATGTCAATTGTTTTAAATATTCCAATATTTTGACATTTAATATTTATTATCAGTGTCACAAATATGTTTAGTGAAAAACCGTTACAAAGGTTAGTAAATAATTTAAAATATTATATATACATATTTTCTCTGGTTTAAAGTTAATTTGAAAACTAAAAAATGCCCGGCCATAATAATTTTTAATAATATGTAATGAATAATAATATTTTCTTTATACTACTATAACATCCAACATTTAAAATCTGAAATACTTTACACTTTTATTGGACAATGAATGAAATATATATTTTTATTTATATACTATTAAATCTAAATATACTGACTACGTAAAAGAAAATTTAGGGCAAATACATGGCCGATGTTTTTTTTACCAATACTTACTTCAAACTAATATTCGCTATGCTCAAGATTATATTTATATGTTGTTAGAGAATTAATATAAATTAAATACATGCTTAAAAGAGCAAATTAAAAACATTGACAGATATCCCGTTTTTTTCTTTGTATTATTATATTTTTTATCGCTTACTAACTCAACAAACTTCTATAGCCGTTAAATAATAAAATATATTGCTCTATCACTTGAACATTTATTTTCAGATTTATTAAAGCAGGTGATCCATTTGTATGCTCACCGCACTGTTCAAGAAGTTGTTCTTATTCTACCTGTACTGCTCCTGAAACTTGCACATGCCATGCAGGATATCATCTTGACCCTACTAATAAATACAGCTGCTTACCAATATGTTCAACAGCTTGTATTTTAGGAAGTTGTACATCACCCGAAGTTTGTACTTGTCATTCAGGCTATTATTTGAATCCACAGAATAAATATCATTGCTTGCCGCGTTGCTCAAATTCATGTTCCTTTGGTACATGCACTGCTCCAGAAACTTGTACTTGTAACTCTGGTTACTATCTGAATCCAAATAACAAATACAATTGTTTACCACGATGTGCCACAGCTTGCTCGAACGCTGCGTGTACCGCCCCAGAAATCTATACTTGTAACTCGGGATACTACATGAATCCACAAAATAAGTACAATTGTCAGCCACGATGTTCCGCAGCTTGTTCCAATGGTACTTGCACTGCCCCAGAAACTTGTACTTGTAACTCTGGTTACTATTTACATTCGAATAATAAATACAATTGCTTACCACAATGCTCCATAGCTTGTTCTAATGGGACATGTACTGCTCCAGAAACTTGTACTTGTAACTCTGGTTACTATTTGAATCCAAATAACAAATATAAATGTTTACCACGATGCTATTTATCTTGTACTAATGGTGCTTGTACGGCTCCAGAATCTTGTACTTGTAACTCTGGTTACTATTTGAATCCGGATAACAAATATAATTGTCTACCACGATGCTCCACAACTTGTTCTGATGGTGATTGTACTGCTCCAGAAACTTGTACTTGTAACTCTGGTTACTATTTAAATCCAAATAATAAATATAAGTGTTTACCACGATGTACCCCAGCTTGCTCTAATGCTGCGTGTACTTCCCCAGAAACTTGTACTTGTATTTCTGGTTACTATTTGAATCCAAATAACAAATATAGTTGTTTACCACGATGTACTATAGCTTGCTCTAATGCTGCATGTACTGCCCCAGAAATATGTACCTGTAACTCTGGGTACTACATGCAACCACAAAATAAGAACAATTGTCAGCCAGGATGCTCCACAGATTGTGCTAATGGTGCTTGTACTGCCCCAGAAACTTGTACTTGTAACTCTGGCTACTATTTAAATCCGAATAACAAATATTATTGTTTACCACGCTGCACCACAGCTTGTTCTAATGGTGCTTGTACTGCTCCAGAAGTTTGTACTTGTAACTCTGGTCACTATTTGAATCCATATAACAAATATAATTGTTTACCACGATGCGACCTACCTTGTTTTAATGGTGCGTGTACTGCTCCAAAAACTTGTACTTGTAAGCCTGGGTACTACATGAATCCACAAAATAAGTACAATTGCCAACCAGGATGTTCCACCGCTTGTACTAATGGTGCTTGTACTGCTCCAGAAGCATGTACTTGTAACTCTGGTTACTATTTGGATCCGGATAACAAATATAATTGTTTACCACGATGTGCCAAAGCTTGTTCAAATGGAATTTGTACTGCACCAGAAACATGTTCTTGTAACCCTGGTTATTACCTGTACCCGAATAATAAATACAATTGTTTACCACGATGTTCTATAACTTGTTCTAATAGTGTTTGTACTGCCCCCGAAACTTGTACTTGTAACCCAGGTTATTATCTGAATCCCAATAATAAATACAATTGTTCACCACGATGTACCACAGCTTGTTCTAATGGTGCTTGTACGGCTCCAGAAACTTGTACTTGTAACTCTGGTTACTATTTGAATCCGGATAACAAATATAACTGTCTACCACGATGTTCCACAGCTTGTTCTAATGGTGTGTGTACTGCCCCAGAAACTTGTACTTGTAACTCTGGTTACTATCTGAATCCAAATAATAAATATAATTGTTTGCCGCGATGTTCCACAGCTTGTTCTAATGGTGTTTGTACTGCCCCAGAAACTTGTACTTGTAACTCTGGTTACCATTTGAATCCGAATAACAAATACAATTGTTTACCACGATGCTCTACAGCTTGTGCTAATGGTGCTTGTACTGCTCCAGAAATATGTACTTGTAACTCTGGTTACTATTTGAATCCAAAGGACAAATATAATTGTTTACCTCGGTGCTCAAAATCATGTTCATTTGGAACTTGTACATCACCTGAAATTTGTACTTGTATGTTAGGATACTATCTTGATCCTCAAAATAATTACAATTGCCTGCCTAAGTGTTCTAAATCTTGTTCTTTTGGTACTTGCTCAGCTCCAGAAATATGTAGATGCAATTTAGGATACTTTCTTGATACAACTGACCAATTTAATTGTCTTCCTAAATGTTCTGAACCATGCTTGAAAGGAACATGCATAGCACCAGAAACTTGCAGTTGCATAGATGGTTATAGTCTCGATGCAATAAATAAATATCACTGTAAACCAAAATGTTCAAAACTTTGTATTAACGGAACCTGTTCTGCACCAGAAACCTGTTCTTGCCATGCGGGTTACATGTTAAATACAGACCAATACACTTGTTTCCCCAAATGTTCTAAACCTTGTTACAAAGGTGCGTGTACATCGCCTGAAACATGTACCTGTGATTCAGGTTACTTTCTCAAACCAAACAATAAATTTTATTGTCAACCGCGTTGTTCGAAGCATTGCTTAAATGGAATGTGCACATCGCCTGATATATGTTCTTGTGAACTTGGATATAAAATTGATCCAAATAATAAAATTTAATTGTTTGCCACATTGTTCGCAGTCTTGCTTAAACGGTTCTTGTATATCTCCGGAAATTTGTTCTTGTAACTTTGGATTTAATATTGATCCAAATAATAAGTATAAATGTGATCCTCATTGTACTAAATCATGTGAACATGGAATGTGTACATCTCCAGAAAAATTGTAGTTGCTTCTCTGGGTTTATAACTGATCAAAATGATAAATACAAATGTATTCCGCATTGTGCCAAACCATGCATTCATGGATCATGCACTTCTCCAGAACTTTGTTCCTGTAATGCTGGATATGAAATAGACCAAATAATAAATACAAATGTATTCCTCATTGTGCAAAAGCATGTAAACTGGTTCATGCACATCTCCAGAAGTTTGTTCATGTGAACTGGGGTACACAATAGATCCAACTGATAAATTCAACTGCAAACCATTTTGTTCAAAACCTTGTCAAAATGGTTCTTGTGAAGCTACTGAGCTTTGCTCCTGCAGATCCGGATATATTCTACACGAAACAAATAAATACAGTTGTATTCCTATATGTAGTAATGGATGTATTAACAGTACATGCACTGCACCAGATTTTTGTTCTTGTCAAACTGGTTATTTAACAGATCCTAATAATAAATATGTATGTAAACCAAAATGTACTCAATCTTGTTTGAATGGAGTATGCACAGATCCCGAAATTTGTTCATGTAATAAAGGATATAAGTTGAATTCATTAAATAAATATGAATGTCTGCCACATTGTTCGAAGAATTGTTTACACGGAAACTGTACCGCGCCAGAAGTTTGTGACTGCCATACAGGATACACACTGAATGCGGAGGATAAGTTTCACTGTACCCCAAAATGTACTCGGCCATGTGTTTTTGGAGAATGTGTTGCACCAGACACTTGCAAATGTTTAAACGGGTATGTATTACAGCTTTTATTTAATTTTTATATTATTTAATCTATGAATCGTCTAATTTTAAACTTCAACACAAGAACTCGAATTCTGAGAAAAATAAAAACAAAAAAAAATTCTACAAATACAATCACAGAAATTTACGTGTTAATATTAAATAGTGCAAATATATAGTCGACAGTACGTTTTCCAGACAAAATGTAAACGAAACCGTTATTTGGAATAAAAATCTATAGTAGAAAAAGCAATCAAATATTGTTTGATGTTTCTCGCATTTTAAATATACATTTCCTTATTGCTATAATAACTTTATATATTTACATTTATTAAATTAATGCGTTTTGTATCTTCTTAAAAATGTAAGACATTTATTACAATATTATTAATAATCTTAAAAGAGGTTTTGCATATTTTAGATAAATAGTATCACTCAACAAAGAAAGTCTACTATTTAAATAATTTAAAGATATGTTTCTGTACACCTAACTAACTATAGCTTTGTTCATTTGTCCTATACTGGTCGTTCAGATTATTTAGTGCAGGGCATATTTTATACACCCGGACTCGAGCAGAATGACTATAATTAAATGAGAATATTATGATTGTGTGTATGAATAATAATATATTATTAAACATTTAAAAACAAAATACACAAGACGTATCAAAAGATTATACATTTTGCTCAGAAGTTGAAATACATAAATGTATTAACTAATCGAGTTTTATAGATCTTTTCGCAAATAATTGTCATTATAAAACGATTAATGAAGGCGATACCTTAGAACCAAAGTATTAGACCGCGGCCAAGCTAATCGAATTTTTTGAACAGCGCTGACTGAAAAGCAATAGCATATTTGTGACGCTGCAATGTAAACATAAGCTGTATATTTATTTCCTTAGCGACGTTATATTCTCACATCATAGCAATTTTCGTTTTTCTTTCAGCTACACCAAAGATAGCAACGACAATTATTTGTGCATAGCTAAATGTGAACCAGCTTGCATTGGGAGTTCTTGTGTAAAACCAAACTTATGCAAATGTGATGTTGGATATATCCCGACTAAAGCAAATAACACAATATGTCGTCCATTTTGTGAAAATGAATGCACTAACGGTGAATGCATCTCTCCGAATAAATGTGTTTGTAAAAAAGGATTTGAAAAAGTTAAATTGAATAACAATACATGCGTACCATCTTGCGAACCAGAATGCATTAACGGCGATTGTACCTCAACTAATGTCTGTACTTGTCATATGGGATATATAAATTATAATGGATCGCATGTTTGTGAATCCCAACTTTTTGGATAGCGTAAATGCAGAATACAGAAGGTACTTACAGGAACTTTTTACAATTACTTATTCACTACATAATATGTAAACTATATATTAATTGAATCGGTTAATAAACCACATAGATAATTCGAAAAAGTGTTTGGCGATATTATATTGTCTTACTTATTCCACATAAAATAATGTTATTTTTCTATTAGTTTCCATACATACATAACTTAATGCCTATTCCCACACATATATATATATATATATATATATATATATATATATATATATATATATATATATATATATAAACTTTGTATTGGTTGAATCCGTTAATAAACTACGTAGATAGTCCGGAAAAGTGTTTGGCGACATTAAATTGTCTTACTAATTCCACGCCTTGCTTTGGTTACATAAAATAATGTTATTTTTTTATTAGTTTCCTGAGTTTATCGTGGATTGGTATTGGTGCTGGAATAAGTCTCTTGTTACTGTCATTATTGGGTGTAATTACAAAATGCAGAAGGAAAAAATACCAATTCAGAGAGAAGGAATTATATATTACAGGTATTATTATTTTGCCATATTATCGGAAGTAATATATGAATAATTTATTTTTTTCAGTAGATATAATGGAACTTTCTCAAAATACAAATCCTTCGTAAATGCACATTTTGAACTTTTTACAAATACTATAATTTTGTTATAATTTACTAGAAATTTGTAAATTACATGATTCAAAATTTCAAATATATATTTACTTGTTAACAATCTAATGTCTCCTATAAATTCACCATAAATAAATTAACGTCCTAAAAAATTGTTTATATGACCATGAACGGTTTTAAGAAATTGGTGTTATCGAACCCATGCGCATAAATCATACGAATTCGTATGTATTTATACGTAATATTTGAACACAATAAGAAACTTTTACCTAACATTTTGCTCAGAAATACATTGTGGAAATAATATAAACTTAAATACAAAAAAATAGATATACATACAAACAAAATATTTATATATAATATTTTTAATATTTTACTGACCTTTGACACACTTTTTCACTAAATTTATTTGTCATATTATTTGAGTCTATTTTGTTTTGATGTTGACAATTTACAAGCATAGTTGGGTTAAAGTGAGTCTTAGGAGGTCTCACTGACAGTTGCCACCGAAATACATAGAAAGCATACCCTACAAAAAGATTTGCCTCTTAAGCCATGGTAAAGTTTAATTTCGTGGCGTGGCGGGAGGGGTGGGGGGGAGCAGATCAAGAAAACACTATCGATGAACTATCGGGAACTATCCTTCAGCGATTATGTTTTTATTTTGCTAAATGTCAACGACACCTCCTAAGACTCACTTTTGCCCATAGTTGACACGATTTATTTTTTTTAAAAATCCCTTACCTACGTAATTATGGCGGCATAAATAAGAAATTTAAGAATTCCAATAGCTATTTATTTGTAACTGGTACATTGTTTGAAGAAACTTTTCAAACAAAAGTTGTGCAAAATAATAATTACTTCAATTTCAATTGTAACATTTTTTAATGTAAGTGCAGCCGTTGCGGAGATATTGCAGAAACTGCAAAAAAAATACTAGAGTAAACACGTACTTCTGTTTGAATATTCTTTTCAAAAGAAAAACGTTTTATTGCCAGTCAAATAAAAATTTCATAATTTTACATTCCACAGTTTAGACACAATTCCAAAATTATTCAGGCTCGATTCAGCAAACGTCAAAAAGTGCATCTCTTTTAAAATCTCGAGATCGATTTTTTCAAGTTTACAATACTTATTTGATGGTTCGTATAAGAAAATAAAAAACACTACCGTAACTTCAGTAATTGTGATCTACATTCTACATTACAACAACAACATTACTGTGTAACTCTGGAGTAACTTCAGTGTTTATTTGAAAAGCAACTAATGTAAGCGCATGAATTGGCTTTCTTCCTCGTACAGATGAGCAATAGGGTGCATTATTGGCAGGCACACAATTCCTAGAGGTCTCATTTGAATTTATGAATATTTAAACTTTTCGGTTAGAAATATATATTTTCAGATTATCGTGTGATTTATAGTGAATCTAAATCATCTTTCTTAAAGATGTATGGTGAAGTTAGTGTCGATTATCCTTTATGGATAATGAGCACATTCAAAATTCGACAAACTAACCAGATATCTACTGTGCCAACATTTGGGCGTCATATATTTCCGCTGATTTATATTCATTGAATGTTTACCGATTGTTAAATCAGCAAAGCCAAAACACCTTCGTAGTTGGAACGAGTTTGCTTTGGTGATTCAATTTATTGCGAGCGACATTCAGTTATATCGGTTGAGTTTGTGTGAGTACCTTAACTGCGTTTGAAATTGATCAGGTCCAATAAGTTACCGAATCAATCAGATTTCCGACTATGTCTTTACCGTCTGTGATGCGAAAGTTACAATCCCACAAACGACTATTTATGAACCCAAAAACTACGAAATATTCGTATGTTATTATTTAGAATACATTGTTATGATTGGTTAAGTAGGGACTTCTATGTGACCAAATGTGTTTCTCCATGCGTTTTCCGTCTTAAAAGTGTATATTACTGATTCGAAATAAATATCAATAACAAATCTACATATAAGTATATATGCTTTGCACTTAGTATATATATATTCATAAATGCAAACCTGTTAGAACATTGAGACCTTAGTTTATTAGATCATTAATTAACTTGGCATTTGATTAAGTTATTGCAATTTTAATCACAGCGAGTTGCAATTAATATACTGTAAAGCTATTTGAATACATATTTGGAACTAAAATATGTTTTTATTGGAGATAATGTACTATACTAGTTAGAGAGACACTCCAATTCTATTGTGTTTATTCTTCGTAATTAAATTAACAATAAATACAGCTTTATGACTCATATCCAACCAATGAAGAAATAATATAGGGTTCGTATTTTCATCTCAAATTCAATTGTTTGCATGTAGATTTCCTATGCTCTTTTGTCAGACAACTATGTGGAACTTATCTGAAGGTAGAAATACTAGACTAAATTAAATTATTGTAAAGAATTGAATGAAACTATTCTAATTATTCTTACTGACGTATGAATGCAGATTAATATAAATGATTCTATGTTAATCTTTAAACATTACTTTAACTTTAAACTCTAAGAGCGAATAATAAAAACACTGAGCCCCCAAAAGTCTCTCAATTGGTGAGTGGCCTATGACATAAATTTTCATTTTATTATACCATTATTTGTTTCACCTCCATGATGACACTACTTTGGATCCTCGGCCATATCCCTGAGTCTCATCCTTTATGAATAACTTGTAATTAGTACTTAAGTTTCAAAATTTGTTGCTATGGGAACCAAGTTTCAATTTCGCACCTACAAGTTAAAAATGGCTGTAGGCAGGTTAAATAAATAGATTAAAACACTTTCGTAGAACAACCTATAATTCTAAATAGGTAGCAAGGTATTGAAAATTCTCGACTTAAGATTCACTTATGCTGTGTTTTTGCACGTGAGTATAACCTTTGTCCCAAAACACTATACTAAATACTACGCATATAAAAAATTATATTCAGTAAGTAACTCAAGAAACTTACATTTTTTACATTGAGCAATCAAATCCAGTGAATTTCTTCGATATGTAATCGTATTTTATATCTACTTTAGAAGATAGTAATCTTTAATTAGAAATACAGAGTTTCAGAATTTCGCCACATTCTAATACGATTAACAATTAAAAAGATAATAAAAACAATTAAAAGTATAGTTTCAAGCTATATTTGTGGAGTTTGGATCAGATTAAGTAACATTCTCCGTATGTGAATTTCAAACACAAAATTCACCCTGTATGCCACCAATCAGCTAATCTACTTGGTGTATGCTATACATTAATGAGCGTTGGCGTATTGATATGATATATCAAGCAAAATGTAAACGGGTGATGAAGCGAGTTATGTAGGTGGCTTTTGTAACAGAAAAATTATTATATGTATATATATACCTATGTTTACAATCCTAGCAAATAACAAAATTAAATTTTGAAGCGCCAGCTTTTATAAACGCAAGAAAAACAAATTATACCGAAACAATGTTTGTTTGATTTATTGCAAACAATTATGGTATATTTGTATTAAACCTTAAAATAACAAACAATATTTGCTTAAAAATTACTACGCATTCTAGATAAAGAAAATATATTTTCACATTGTATGTATGTATGTACTGCATACATACATACATACATGGTCCTTGTTCTAAAGCATGTATTTCATCA
Source organism: Nebria ingens riversi (assembly GCA_018344505.1). Taxonomy (NCBI): domain Eukaryota; kingdom Metazoa; phylum Arthropoda; class Insecta; order Coleoptera; family Carabidae; genus Nebria; species Nebria ingens. Next base: position 172,005 of record JADQWA010000135.1, on the reverse strand, counting down.
TCTCGTTTTTACTTCAAATTCATGCATAATGTAATAATTCAATATATAAATATTTACCTTATGATGGTTAGAATGCCTAAAAATATATATACATGTTTCTATAAAACAGTGTAACATATATTTATGTTATACACTAGCTAGTACTAAAATATACAACTATGTAGATAAATTTCACTAAGTTTTTTTTTTGGATACTATAGATATATTATTTTTAAAGGATACCCAAGAACTAGTTTTGTAATTTATCAGATTTAGATTACTATTATATAATTTTTTAAAATATACTGCAATTTTAAAGTCCTGTTGACCCAATAATTTTATTAACTTTATATATAAAAAAAAACAAATCTTAACTAAGTATTCATATCATATAAAACTTTCAAGCAATTGTTAGATTTTCTTAAAATATTTTTAAGCGACAAAGTTTAAACTAACAAATTATAATTCCTAATCCTTTTTAAATTTTGTGAAATTCTCATCCCTATTATTTCGGTCGTCAACATTTTCTGTCACAACTTTGGTTGAAAATAAATTTATTAAGCATTCTCAAATCGACCATTCGTGTGTTTGCAAAATTTGATATTCATAAATGATTAAACATATAAATCTAGAAAGGCTTACAGTCAACTTCCAGTCTATTATTTATGTTTGTAATTTTGAGATATTATTGCGGCTGCTCTATAATCATAAGAATGTCGCGATAGTCATATGATGTACATACATACCTTGCCGATCTCATTTATGAAGTATTGCACCATCTCATACAAATGATAGCTCTTATGCTATGTTAGTGAGAGCGATAAGGTACATCATAAGACTAACGCTGTATTCTTATGAAAAACAGACGATAGTCATTCAATGCAATCCCACTTCTTATGAAAACAAAGCCTATAGCGATTGCAAATGTAAAATGAAAATTCTCTAAATTATACAAATAAATTTTATGAAGAATCAATGATAATTGGCGAACAAAATGATTTTATTTACATATATATACGAGGGTGGTCTGAAAAGTTTCCGACCTCAACATGAAGATAGCAGCACTCGTAAATAAAAGCTACGGAATTTCGTTGTCCATCTGTTGAAAGTTACTCACCAAAGTTTCAGCCATTTTGGACGCGCAGTTGTTATGTAACAGTCGTTTGAGTGAGTTGATGTGAGTGTTTTTATGAAAATGGACAAAATCGAGTATCGAGCTGTCATCAAATATTTGGTTTTGAAAGGCAATACGCCTACGCAAATCAAAAATGAGTTGGATTCTGTGTATGGGGACTCTGCACCATCATTTACCACAGTGAAATTTTGGGCAGCTGAATTTAAACGTGGCCGTAAGAGCTTGGGAGACGATGAACGTTCGGGACGTCCAAAAACTGCTAGACGACCGCCGAATTAAAGTGAGAGAGATAGCAGAGGTTATGAACATGTCAAAAGAACGTGTTTGTCACATATTAAATCAACATTTAGACATGAGAAAGCTGTCCGCGCGTTGGGTGCCACGTTTGCTCACGTTAGACCAAAAACGTGTCTCACACCTCAGCGGTTGCCATGGCGAAAATCCACGAATTACGGTTGACCATCTGCCTTACTCACCAGATCTAGCCCCAAGCGACTTCTTTTTGTTCCTCATCTAAAAATTGCGCTCGGAGGACAGAGATTTTCGTCAAATGAAGAGGCAATCACCTTCGTGAACAATTATTTTGCAGAGAAAAACGCCGAGTACTATTTGGACGGGTTACAGAGATGGAGCATCGCTGGGAGAAGTGTGTAGAGTTACAAGGAGACTATGTTGAAAAATAAAAAATAAAATTCTGAAAAAATGTCTTGTATCTTTGTTAGGTCGGAAACTTTTCAGACCACCCACGTATATATATATATATATATATATATATATATATATATATATATATATATATAAATATATTAAAATGTGTTGACAACAGAAAAATTACAACTTGCATACAAAAAAATATAACAAAATATAAGAATAACTAATTTATTACAACATTTGAGATTACATTTTTGGCTACCGAGATTGGTTATTGACCACATTAACAGGTCATTGTCGCGAATGATGCACTATGTTCGAAAATGTCGTTACCATTACAGATATAATGATGACCTTTTAGATAGACACATTTTTGTCCGAGTAGATGCTAGAATAGTTGAATTATATATATATATATATTATATATATATATATATAAAATAATAATAATAAGTATAAGAGTGGCTTTATATACTAATGGAAAATAATGAATAAATATATAACTGTGACCTATATAAAAGTATAATCAAAAGAAGGTAATGAGTGTTGATTTTCAAATCTAATTAAGAATACTACGCATAAATTATTATAATTATTACGCCTGCTTTAGAAAATCAACACTTGACTGAATACTCAATTCAAAAAATTCGATAGTTAAATTTAATTGTTTTATTTCTTGACTGTTTTATCGATACTGGCAAATGAAAAGGGCTGTAACTTTCATTGCACGATTACTTTTATGTAATAAAAGGTAATATATATGTGAATTCAATTCGGTTTACTCGCAGTGCTGTTTTCAAATAAAATCCATAATCACGTTAGAAAACGGATTTTCTGAAGATGCGCGGCGCAACGTAACATGTTATTGCTGGTATGACGTCTAACATAAATTGCTAATGATATTGCAACGCAATCGAGAACTACATCACTGATGTACAGAGTTAGCTATGAGTATAGGCCCATAGCATTGGGACAAGCTATTTCATACATATTTAAAGATAACATAACAAGTAAAAGCATTTTATCTCTTGATCTGTATCATCCTTAAGAGAGCATACCTCCATTCCTCATACTGCATGAGTGCTATACCAAATAAGAAACATTTTAAATTATCATAAAACCAAGATATAAATTCGCACCTTTTACCTTGATCTACTTACGATTGCAAGAGCTATAGATTCGCACCGTGTCTTACCAGATTTGGCATCCCTAGCTATAGGGATATGTCGAAATAAAGTCTACGAGAAAATACGACAATGTAATCGATCTACAAAGAGAGATATATACTTTTAATAGAATACCGCATCGCACATAACTAAAATATCACAGGCTACGCTTAAGAGATCACGTAGTATGTGCATTCAAACTAACGGTCATTATTTCAACATTTAATGTAGTATTATTGTTCTCTCTTTGGTATTTAATTATTTTATTATTACCTACGTGAAATTTCAAGTTTACATAACATTGATGTTAGTTGTTGTGTCAAGTAAAATATGGATGTATTGCTCCATAAAATAGATTTTCCAATTTATTGTTATTTTAAAAAATAAAGTAAGAAGCAACGAAATCTCTTTTCAACTGCATTAGAACCAAAGACAAGTTTTATTTGAAAAATGAAGGTGAATCTTGAAAATGGTACCTACATAAAGACAAACTTCGGTCATCCTTGGAAATCCTCGTAAAAACCTTACTTAAGAAAGTGCCAACACACATCATTTATTATCTTCCCTACGAGAATTAAAATAGAAAATAAGAAATTTTTGTCTCTATCAAACTACTTATGCACTTTTTTTGGAGAAAACGCATGTCTAAAGATATACAAAATAAGCTTAGGTTTGGCATGGCGAATTTCCGTATAAATAAACAATATTTGTACTATAATTAAAAAGATCAAAGTAACAATCTAACCAACAATAATATAGTAATAAATCTGATATCTATATTTATATATTGGGTATTATTAAAAGTACATATCAACTGTAATATATAATTTAAAAAAAAAACAAGAGAATTTAGCAAGCTCAGTTGTTTTTAGATTTATTTAAACATTATCATTTTCACTAATTTTACAGCTTTCGGTTATAATCTAAATAGACATGCAGATACATTCTTGTAATTTTACATAATTTTTTTAAGATAATCAACAGTTTTCAAAAATGCATATTAGAGATTGCTTTTATGTACACACATGTATAAAAACCAATGATGTTAAAACAGCGTTATTTAAATGTTTCATTTCTTTTTTACCAATAAAATTCTTTGGTATTAAATTTACTGCTTAATCCCATTGCATCTCACAGAACTCATTTCGTTTTTACTCCATTTGCTACACTATTTTGGAAATTGACTACTATTTATTACTTAGTATTTTTAGAACTCCCTATCTTTTATTTAATTTTTTAATCACGTGCTAGTTTTTTAACAGTTTACATTCCGTATACAATCTTGCTAAATATAAGATTTACTAAGTTAAATTTAAATTAATTATTATTAATATAGCTCTTTAAATGTTATCTATATTACAGCAAAATAGTTCTATATTTTTAATCCACATATGCAATAATATAACCATGACGTCATTTGAATTTATATGGTCAAAATGCGTTTAGACAATTTTTACCAAGCACTGGTTTTCCATAATGTATTTTCCCTATTACATTATATAACATGAAATTAAACGAGGATATTATTTTTTAAATAATCTAAACTAAATAAAATAATTTTACATCATATCTGTTGGGTAATCTGAAGGCTGTCTATTAAGCATTAAACGAGTTGCATATTATGTTGTTATTATTATTATATTATGTTATTAGATCATACTTTGAATTACTGTAAAAAAAATATCAAACAGAACGGTTAAACATCTGCTAATATACTCGCACAATAAATTGCTGGCAATTTGTCTTTTATAGTAATTGACGAATAAATAATATTTATTCGTCAATTATTTATTAAATATCAAATGATTTCTGTAAAATTAAATAATACTTTGTCTCATTGTCAGACAAATTATTATGGCTTAGCATACGAAAACTTGTAATAGTCATCGGTAATTTGGAAAGCAAATGTTATTTGCTATGATTGGTTGGTAAAACATGCACAGTATTGATTGATTCTCATTAAGTTTAGGTACATTGGTTTGAATTTAATTCTATATAATTGTAGGATAACAATTGAATATCGGATCGCTCCAAAAATTCGCAAGTCACAGCAGATGCGTAGTAAATGAGTAAAATAATCTAGTCATCGATGTTTAAGGGATGGATGTATGCGCATGCGCCATGAACCGGCGCCCTAGAAACCATCACAGCTTCACCGGCACACTCGGTCGGCCAGTGTTCGTTCCTTCTTTATACTAAGGTGTGGACAAAATTTATTGCACATACAAATATTCATATACATCAAGCAAGTATGTAAGCATAAATTAATCCATTTCATGTTTACTGTTTATAAGTAATTAGTGTTTTAGCTTGCTTGTATTAAAAATGAACATTGAATTAGTTAGTGTTTCACATACCATTTCGTCAATATTCGCGACCTATTTCGTAGTTTCTAGTTAAAATTAAACATACATCGAGGACAGAACAAATCAATTTCCGTTTGATCGATTGTTAAAAACTTCATTTAACAGTGCAAAACAGTCAGTGACTTGTACTATAACTGAGAATGTGCGAAATTATTGATCCGGTATCACATGGCTAAATTTGAAATTAATTTTTCGTAGACTGTCTTAAATTAGGACGCAATCGGAAACATCAACATAAAGTTATACCACGTACTTGACAACTATAATTTATCTTGGTTTATCACTTTGTGAAATAGATATATTTGTAAGTGAGCACGTAGAAGTTGAACCTTTTCATTTAATTTCTATTATCTCATTTCCACCAGTACAATTTTAGCAAAGGAATATTATTGCAAAATCAATTTGTTCTTTTGTATAGTACTTATATAACTCAACTAATTTTGAAACCACAATTCTGATCATTTCGCATATCTAAGAGTTTATTTGTATATAAATGTAGAATTAATTGGTATTGCTACATTTTGCGTCTATGTTAGTCTAGTCAAATTTTGTACTGCTATTTATATTTTATTTATATATATATATATATATATATATATATATATATATATATATATATATATATGTATGTATGTATATATATATATATATATATATATATATATATATATATATATATATATATATATATGTATGTATGTATATATATATATATATATATATATATATATATATATATATATATATATATATATATTTGGTCTGCTATGTGTATTTAATAAAAAGAAATATTTGAAGATTATTTAAAAAAAAAATTGTGAAAGTGAACTCTATAATAAAAAAGATTAATTTTCAAAAATTCAAGAAGACCACTTGGAGTAATAATGGAAGACTATCCGGAATAAAAGCTGTAAGTTTTGAAACTAATCATAATTTTGATATTCTTGTGCGAGTAGCTGCGTAAATATATTTTCAATTAAAATAATTTAAATTGCATCATACAACATGGATGCGTTCGATATATACGTATGCAGTAGTCAATAGCAAAATGGTCATAGGAAATTAAAAAGTGCTTTCAATATTTGCAGGAGTGAGTTGTACGTTTTAGGGTAATAGAATCAAAATCAAAACTTTGTTTAGTACTAATTTTAATTTTACGTAAAAATACTTCAATAAGTACGATATTTGCAAACAATATAATATTAAAAGTTCAGTTGACCATTACTTAAAATCATTACATTTAAAATTGTAGCTATAAAGATTTTGTTTTGTTTCATGAATTATTTATTTTACAAAATAGCCAATTGTTTTTCTTTTGTAAATATCATACTCCATTGGCAAACAAAATAAGCCACCGGCATTCTATAAGAGAAATCCGTTAAGCATCATTTGTTTTATTTTTTTTGGTCTGGACATACGTACGTATTAGATATGATATGACTGTAATTTTTAATTTCGAAGTACTACATAAGTATTTTAATTTCAAAAATCAAAATATCTGAGTGTTCCTGAATTTGACTATTTTATCAGTCTGTATTTATATATATATATATATATATATATATATATATATATATATATATCTCTTGATATATATATATATATATATATATATATATATATATATATATATATATATATATATATATATATATATCTTCTTGATATATATATATATATATATATATATATATATATATATATATATATATATATATCTTCTGTAAAAATTCCACGTTTATTAATGTATCGTTATATCAGTTTTGTTTTCAATATAATAATGAGTATTTCACCGTTAAATAGAGAAACAACATTTGTTCATTATTGTCTGTTTCAAGTGGCAACAAAAAAATAAATTAAGTCTTTTCCACACATTTCCGAAATATAGAAAACCTCTGTAAAGCTGTCACTGCACCAATTCAAACTTTATATTCAGACATCGCATATTTGCCATGTTTTGTCCTGAAAATACCACCGGTATTTTAATTTAATATAACAACATAGAACTTATTTGAAGTCAAATCAAATTTTAAACAAATTTGCTCATTTCTCTAAAACACACAATTGACCCAATTCCCGCTCATATATTTCAAATCTTTAGCTAAACTTCTATACTTGGTATGTTTGATAGACATATCTCTATCTCCGTTTCGCAAATAATTCTATTTGTTTGTTAAGTTGTTAAGAAATTAACAAGCTGCTTTATTAATTAGTAAATATGAGAGGACGCCAGATCTCAGGAAATCTTGATTTATTTATGGTTTTATAAGTAAAAACTTCTTTCATTGTTATAAAACAATCATTCTCTTCGTTTATTAAGCACACTTAAAAAATTACTGTTATTTTAATTAACATTATACCTGCAGCATAATTTAAACATATAATGCGGTAACTTAATTGGCGCTACAATAAAATATTCGATCTGCTTTAGCGATGTTGATTTGATTTTAGTGTCAAGCTACTATTACGTATTATTAAACATCCGGCTGAGCATTTATTATATGATAAATAGCAGTTTTACTTCATATCACAAAATTATTTAGAACCAACTATAAATAATTTTGTGATATGAACAAAACTTGTTGTTAACGAAAGACACCATAAAAGCAATGTTCTTTGAAGCAAATTTGTATAAAAATACTATAGCGCCTATCTTTCATAAATGTGGAAACCACTGCAACAACTACAGATTATCTATATTTTAATGACTACGTGCTTTAGATCTTATGAAGTTAGTTTTCCCGGCCTTGTCTTCGTAACATACCTACACTATAACGTTTTAGTGTTTTACCATTTATATTAAAAATATATCTAGACAATTAATTACACCTCATGTCTACCTATTTTCCTTCTAATTTTGTTATGGATTTTACGTATTGATGATGGTTATACGTAAATTTGAAAAATAGAAACAACTAAAGTCTATAATTATAAAAAATATATATTCATCCACATGTATTTAGGTGTATAAATTAGTTTGAATAACCTACTCTACATATAAACCACATAAGCACGCATTTTCTGATGTGAATAAGATTGTTCAAACGGGGGCAAATTATTAAAAAATAATAACCCTCTCATGCAACATTTTTTAAAGATCTTTCAACAAAAACTATTTAAACGATAAAAATCAAACTAACGTATTTCTAAATTTATTTTGTTAACATCAACTTTCTTATACGAAGTAATAAGTAAGTATTGGAATCATGAAAACAAATATATGATCTCGATATTATAACGGAAATACACCTTTTAATCGTTCCTGATTCGAGCCTGATCATTTTTGGAATAATGTGTGTGTGTGTGTGTGTGTGTGAGCGCGTGCGTGAGCGTATGTGTGCGTGTGAATGTGCGTGTGCGTTTGCGTGTGTTTGTTGCGTAAACTTAAATCACATATATTGATTTCAAATCAATTATTATACTATCAACTAGATTGTTTCTAAATAGTAAAATATAAAACATACCTACACCTAAATAGTGTCACTGGCAAATGATTAAGATTTGTGAGTTTTATTGTTGAAACTGAAGAATATATGTTTTCTTTTTAAAACACACTTTTTTCAAATATTTAGCCAAACTTCCAGAGTAGCCTGTTTTCGAGAGCTCACCATATTTTGCTATCCGCAACCTTCAATCTTCTTCGTCAAAGTCAGATCTTACATACAGCTTTGACTTTAATCAAGATTCCTCAAGGTTGAGTACAATATCTTATTCTCAAAAAGAAAGTACTTTCCATGTAGTGACATTTTCTATTTAATGATTTATATATATATATATATATATATATATATATATATATATATATATATATATATATATATATATATATATATATATATATATATAAATATATATTCGTATCTATTCTATACCTCAGTTTTATTACCGAACCAGGGGAATGTGCGTGTAGGGAATAATAAATTGAAAAAAATTAGCATACGTGTAGTGGTTGATGGTGTGGTCATTTTGCAAAAATGTCGAATGAAAGGTTGACTAAAAGCATTTGCATGAGTGATGTAAATAGGGGTCGCCTCCGGTATAAATAAATGTAAATAAGTTGAGTGCAAGACACGAGTATGTGTAAAATGTTTGATAAATACAAATAATTGTATGACAATGGACAGTAAGAAAGTGAATGTTTGGCCAGCGTCTTTATAAGAAAAGGCGTGATGATATTATTAACTTTAAGTAAATAATTTTGTTGCAAATGGCATGATATGTAAATGTATACATATATATGTAGCTACATCAAATTAGTTTCAAACAAACTTGTAACATATGTTTCAGACGTTATTACAGGTCACATTAAATGTATATTTAAATCATACTACGCTTCGTAGTTGTTACCATAGCGACCAAAACGAACCCATTTACGAAGAAGCAATCGGTCAATTCGTTGGCCATACAATTTATGTATGGCGCAATTAAAAACGTTTTAATTTTAATCAAAACGCTTTTTGATTATAAGATTTGTACTTTACGTAAGTGAAGCTATGCGTGTCAACAAATGATAATTTTAAGTTGTATATTATCTTTCCTTTTCATTTTTTTAAATATCTGATATGAAGCTATAAATATAGAGAAATTGCGATGAAAATGTTAATACGTTACTATTAGATGTGACATGATTTATTATTTCGTGAGCTCGCTCGTTTACATTGCTATTAATATTGTCAGATATGTGGGCAATATGGATAATGATTGTACAACATCGCTTGAACTACTTGAATGAACAGATTAAAAAATCGACAAGCAAGACAGAACAAGTCAAAAACAATAAAGAAGTACTTTCATTCATATTTGTGTTTCTATCAAAATAGTATCATATCAAGCAGCATTACTCATCTGCATGATAAAAATGCAACTTCATTTCTAATGATCCGTCTGCAGTGATAATGATGTTTTATAGTTCTAAGCGGTGCTAATTGTTGCGAATATTTAATAACCCATTAAGGCGTACATAAATATCCATCCACGTGGGAATACTAATGGGAACGACTAATCCCCCTTGATTTCATGTTTAACCAAATATTGTTATGTTATCTGTCAGACGTACACATACGCATTTTAAATTACTTACATATATAAGGCAATGTACCAACCAGAAGATGGATACTTTATTATTTTTACTTTTTTTACGAAGTATAAGTAAGTTTAGTAATCGTGAAACTTTCGAACTTGAGATATTAACGGAACACCTTTTGACCTTCCCTGAGTCGAGTCCGACTATTTTCGGAATTCCATCTGTGTGTGTGTGTGTGTTTATTTATTGTGTTTGTTGTATGAGTGCGTACGTGCGTGTGGTACATTTTTAATGTAAAATAAGAAACTTACTTTTTAAAAACTTATTTTAAAAAATTAGATAATCCATGTATTAAATAATATTTTAAAATGACAAATTCTAAGACATGTGAGACAAATCGACTGCATTCTTAAGGAACTTTATTCCGTGGCTCATTATGTTTATTTAGATGCTGTTTTAAAACATTCTTTTTAAGTATATAAAAATTATTATTCTGTTAGGTCTTGGCACGGAGTTATGACATATTTACATTTTATAGGGATTTTTCTGGTACCCGAAAGTATAATCAATGTAATATATAAAAGTTTTCAAATATTATATTCTTTCTATGACTCGCCTGCATTTTAGCCTTTTTCGAGAACTAGAAAATTATTCAGCAGCAGCATATACTTTTTAAATGCATAGGTTTGCAGCATAACAACTAAATTTTATACTAGCTGGCTTCTATAATAGCTCGATTCAATTGAATACATCTACATACGTAATAGCACAGTCGTAGTGACCTATGATGATATTGTATGGCTATGACATAGTTACACTGTCATTTTAGCAATGTAAGTTCATCTTTTTTATATCCAGTTATGCGTAGTAATGTAAAATACTATTTATATTATGTTGAAAGAAAATTCCCGAGCTGGGATATTATAGGAAATTTTTTAGCTCCCGCGAACTACGCCAAAGTGTTGGATCGCGCGTCTGTAACTTTCTCCTATTAGAAAAATCGGTTCACGTGTTCCTGATTTTAAAATAATATATAACCAAAAATGTTCGCTTCTTCGCTTTTAAAAGTACCGAACCAACTTTTACCATATACATATTGTGTGAGTGCCCAATTAAATTCATTCGCATTTTAAATCCGATAGGTTCTACCCTTCAAGAATAATAGGGCTCCAAAAGACCTAACCCGAAAATGAATATAAGAACATTTTTGACTATACCAAAAAAATGTACAACAAATTAGAATTTTTTACGATAGATTTCCAACTGACTACTCTCCGTTATAAGCTAAACATACATTTACACGATTTATATAAATTCCTCTAAAATAGATAAAATATTTGCTTAGGGATTATTCCCTTACGCTTTCTTCCTCTGGGAATATTCCCGTCCCCCATTGTAAATTGTATGTGCTACGACCTACGAACAATAATCATGATAGTAAATTTGAAATTGAAGCTGGTTTGTCATGCATTTTAAATTTATTATCTATTCCTTTAATTTGAGACTTACTAGATACTTTTTTAAAAGTATTATTTTGCTTTAATTCCATAACATAATTTAATAACCCCCTGAGAAATGTTACACTATAACAGAAATATTAAAAATAGAACATCCAGAAGTCTTTTCATCAATTAATACGATAGTATGTTGCTACAAATAAATAATTAAATAGTATAGCAAAAAAAAATTATAAATTATTTAATTTCATAATTATTTTATAATTCAGTGTTCATAATCATAAATAAATTATTTAAAATTGCTTTTACAACAGTCGCCTTCCATCATAATAACTAGTAGCATATTTCGGAAGCAGTCAAAGCTTTTTTGTATTTATTTTATTTGTTATGTCTTATATACATTGAATTCTATAATTGATGTTTATTGTAAAATTTTAATTATAATCTTTTTCTAAATATGTATTTATGTATGTATTAGAATTAATGTTATGTGAGCAATTGGAGTAAAAGGACATGAATGAATGATTACATGAATATAAATGAAGCGCGTGAATTGTGTTTTGATAGAATCGAATGATGATGAGCCTTAAGAATGTAAATGCTTCCCCTTATTAATGGTCAAGGCGTCTCTTTAATATGATTATTTATGCGATTACGTTATCGGTTATGATAATTATCCTAAGAAAAAACGGATAGTAGCATATGTAAATTTCAATTTCTGCCAGTAAAAGCAAATGCTGATTGGTGTATTTAGAATAGTGAAATGTTGATTTAGATCAAGCTATATCTATAGTCGCGTACTATTATTTTTAACTCAGTTTAATGAAAAATTATTTTTGTTTTTTAAGTACGAAAGCGTATTTGGTTAATTAATTAAATTGTTAATCTACGAATAATTGCAGATATGTATAGCCTTACGTAGACATTTTATTCATTCTCTTTATATTATTAAAAAAAAATGTTTAAGACAAAAACATCCTGATGCTATTACAAATTTGCAGTAAAAATAATTAAATTTTCAAGTAGATTGGTATTTAAATGCCACCAAAGGAAATCACCATACTATAGACTTTTAATTTATATTACGCTAGTAGCACTTAACCATAATACCTGCATTTTTTTTCTTTACCTATAGGAATTACAAACTGAAGTTTACATTAAATTAGAACGTAGTACAGAAAAGCGACACCAGCAATTTTATAAAATCTAATGTCAGATTATGTTAATCTTTCTTACGACCAGTTTCACAATATTTTTTAAAAGCTATTTTTAACTTAGAGTTTTAGTTTATCTAATGATGAATATAAATTATAATTTTTAATCAGATTTATGCTACCAATCTTGACTTTTAATAATGTAACAGTTTTTATGGTTATAGCTATTTAATAAGTACCTTTAAATTTTTGATATGAATTTTTCTGTAAAAGTGAAAGTGCTATACATTTTTACAACAATGTCAAATCTTTTTATAGAAACATTTTCCCGTCACTAAGTTATTCAGGAGACATTATTATTTCAACTATTATACATATCGCCTGAATATCCTTATGGATAAACTGGATAGACATTCAGTCACTAAATTAGCTTTGTAGTATAAAGAATCCTTCAGTTATTTTGGTGGATGCTCTAGACATGATCCTAGCTCGAGTTTTATAAATAATTCCAGTAATGCAGACAACACAAGAAATGTCTTGTTCTTGTCTCGAAAAATCAAGAGAAGAAGTGCAATTTTTCTGGTCTAGAAATTTTAAGGCCAAACTGGAATTTCGTCTTCATGAACAAGAAATTCCAAGACAAGAACAAGTACTCTCGAGATTCTATCCCCGATTATTTCACTATCAGGATCAATATTTTCATACGCTAAATTGTGGGTCTACGTCTTTATTCGTAAATATCAAGATTTTCTTTCTTCAAGGATTTAATCGAAAAAAACATTTTTCTCTTAAATATAATCTTATTATAGACCTTAATATTTTAATAATATAACTTAATGTTGAAGTCAGTTGTGGTGGCTTTTAAATAAAGGTTGAAAATGAAAAAACATCTTTTATCCACAACTTTATATTTTAATTTCTGAAGAGTCAGTATTTTCATCTCCGAATAAAGTCCTGGGTAAGCTAGCTGGTTTGGTGTTAATCTGTCATATAGCTATCTGGAACTTATTTGAAGATGGTAATACTGGGCCTAAATGAAATAAAATCACCTTTTTATTTAATTTAAGAAATAAAAATTGATTGTAGTGGATAAAAACGTTATTTTTTTTTTCATTTTCATCCCTTGCCTATTTTAATAACTTTTTACAGAATGTATAGCTCTGAAATAATACGTAATATTTAAATAACGACTAATACATTACTAAAATAAATATTTTGATTAATGTTCTGACCATAATGTAATTTTAATAAACAATTTTGTGCAAGAACATGCATCTAAAACTCATAAATCCTACTAAAACCATTCAAAACTACTATTCGATACGTATTATATAATATTGCTCAAGACTAGACATAATCAATTACGGGTGGGCGCGTAATTTAATTTTCTTGTCGAGAAATTTCACAAGAGAGATACTAAAAAATAGTCAAGACGACAATTACTTCTCGTCTCAAAATTTCAAGAAAAGACAAGAAATTATAATATCGCTAGACAAGAAATTCTGCATCAATAAATAGTTCATAAAATTTGAATAATCAAGTTCCATTATTAAATAAAATAATTATCATGTTGCTTAAACAATTGATTTATTGTTGTTTTCATAAACAGTTAATAAATCCTTTATTCATACAAGTATTCTTTAATTCATGATGCTCACTACCACAGGGTCAAACATTGAATAAATATAGCTTTTATAAACATGCCTTGTACGACTATTACCAGCATGGTCAACCAAATACGGCATTGCTTTACGAATGATTTGAAACTGTTTCTGCAGGTTGAGTATTTTATTAAACTTTCAAAATAATATAACTGTAGATTATTACAAATGAAAGACCTAGTAAACTTCACACAAACACTAAATTAGTTTTTACTTCTTGTAAAAACTATAACTAAATTAATAGTATGAATCTGTAAGATGTTGCAGAAGTATAATTAATTTTCTATGAAGAAAATAATGATGTTTTTCTTATTGCCTATATAAATTATGACATTTTGAGTAATATTAAATTTAATATTATTGATTTGTGCAACTCTAAACTTTCAAGATGAAATTCAACATCAAATCAGTATGACATTGCATATGGCTGATAAATTTTATCAAAGTTTAATTTACTTTAACTAGTGGATAAACGTGATATTTGGCATCCGCACAATTTACCTTTCAGGAGTTGAAAGCCAACTCTTGATTAAACAGAACAGTAATGCGTATATGAATGAAACAGTGACTTGTGATTGGTTTTCAGTAGTATGTTTCATACTGCTAAAGTATTTATTATCCAATGCATTGATTTTTCTGCTTAATGCTCAATAAAATTTTCAAACAAACTTTTATTTATGTTTACGTAAGAAATCAAATTGTACAATTCTGAGAACTAACCTCAATCACGGACGATTTGTCAAATTGTTTTCACGATAACTCACCAAATGAATTTAACATAAACTGACCTCTAGATAAATAAATTTAACTTGCAATACGAATGGTTACTTTGCAGTTGTAAAATTTTATATTTTGTTCCAAATAAACAAGGAAATAATACGCGATCAAATAGAACGGTTTACATATTACATTTACTAGGACAATACATATGAAAAGTGAAGCAGTTTGCTTATTTAGGTTGTTTATTCTCTAGCGTTGGGAAACTTGATTGCGAGATTGAGAGAAGAGTGTCTGTTAGTTGTAAGATTTTAGGGGCTTTAGGATTGTTTGCGAAGCGTTTTAACATTTCTAAGGATGTATGGTTTTGAGAATACAATGATGTGCTTGTGCCATCGTTGATGTGTGGAAGTGAATGTTGGTTTTGACAAACCAAAAATAAAAAGCGTGTGACAGCTGTTTTATTATTTATAAAAATAAGTATATTTAAAACAATTGCATTCTCTATTTTCTTTGTTGTTTACGTATTTTAGTTTTATAACTTTTTTTTTACAAATGCTTCTGTTAAATTATAATTAACCATTATTCTATACATCACTCTGCTTTCTCTGAAGCCGATCGAAAAATTATTTCGCATCTGTAATTATTTGAAAGTTATAGAAATGAAACGTGTACTCATCATTAATATATATATAATATATATTAATAAAATGTGTAATTACCTAAATAAGAATTAAGAAAATATTTTACGCTTGCTGTTTTTGATGAGATTAGGGCATGTTGTAATCAGTAGTCTCTTTTAGAAATATTACTATACTGGTATGCTGATTAGCTTTAGATATGCAAAAAAGCTTAACTTTGTAAATTTATACTTATTTATATTTATTAAAAGTTACGTTTATTTAAACAAGGAATAAGATGAACTGATATATAATAAACTGTTCTGAGTATGATTTAATGTGAATAAAAATACGCATAATTTGATAATTTCAGTATTAAAATCTAGAGTGCTCGAATAATAAAACACAGCGTCGCTTTGAAAGATCAACTGTTGATGTATAGTTAGTAAAGTGTACTCTTCTTTCTGCAATTAAATATCCTGATTTTAATGCATAAAACAATAATAAAATATTATTAGAAATAGCGTAATATTCGTAAATATTAAACCCCAATTATTGAGTTAAATAAGCTAGATACATTTACATAAATGTTCTGCAGATGTTAAATAGTGTAAAGCACACAATTCAATGTTGACTTTATTGAACATTCAATACTCATGGAATAGCTGAGCCAACGGAAAGACAAATGTCAGGAATTCTGATTCTAAATGTTCTGAACCGTGATGTGCAACATCCTATAATTAATATTATTCTCCATTGGTACTGGTATAATGTATGCTTAGTCTCAGAGCATGTATTGATGTCATTGCTCGTTTGGGCAGCAAAGGTATCTACAAAATCGAACATGCATCTACGAATTCAGTGTGTCAGTCAAAAGGTTCTACATTTACTTTCTTGTACGATG
Organism: Nebria ingens riversi; assembly: GCA_018344505.1. Classification (NCBI taxonomy): domain Eukaryota; kingdom Metazoa; phylum Arthropoda; class Insecta; order Coleoptera; family Carabidae; genus Nebria; species Nebria ingens. The sequence goes on along the minus strand of JADQWA010000135.1, from coordinate 155,172 downwards.
TAATAATTATTGTAAAAAAATCGATCTCTTCATTTTAACGAAAATACACCTTTTAACCTTCCCTGAATCCTACCTGACAATTTTTGGAATGACGCTTGTGTGTATTTACGTGTGTGTATGTACGTGTGTGTATGTGTGTGTGTGTGTGTACGTGTGTGTGTGTACGTGTGTGTGTATGTACGTGCGTGCGTGTGTGTGTGTGTGTGTGCATGTATGTATATGCATGTGCGCACAATTACATTTACAAACTAATTAATTGATAGCAAAAATACAAAATTATAAAAAAATAAGAAGCATACAAGATATTTTTCCCCACTGGTACCGTTATTTAATGTTTTACATACTAATTTTGATTTTGTGAATATTATCAAGTATAGCTTGGGGTAGGTCGCTGTTGGGATTGTTTGGTAAGGATGCCACATTAATCGGTAGGGTTTTGTATAATTTTAATATCTTCTCCCGAACTTCTTCGTTTTCTTCCTCGTGGAAGTAACAATACAACATTATGGTGTAAAATTCCAGCATCTCCACACTCACATTTGTTGACTCTCGTATTTTAATTTTATGCAAGAGGGCTACAAGATGTAAATCGCACAATCTCCAAAGATATAGTTTCTAAACTATTATTGCAGTGATTTCGTAATTTGTAACAAGTATTCCTTTATACGAAAATAGATTCCATAGATATGAGTTATGGTTATGTCGGCTGACAAACATTTCAGATTGCACTATGCGTAGGAGAAACATTATTAATATGAGAGAATAATCACGAAAACGCAGTTGACAACATACAACAACAAAATTGTCTAACAAATATCAAATCCAATTCCTGCAATAAAATTTAACGAATTTACAAATTAGCTTTCAATCTCTCCAGATCCCTTTTCCACGAAATGAATAGCAGCATTCATATCATAAAAATATCACATAAAGTGCGCTTTAGTAGTAAACATACATATAGTCCACGGTGGTTACAACACGAACTTTTATAATAAATCGAAATTTACGCATGTTTTCACACTTCGTGTTGACCTATATTGCCATTGAGTCATAATTTTAAACAAAACATAAGGAAACACTATTGACTAACGCTGCAATAAATAAAGCTGTATATAAAGTATAGAAAATTTATCAGATTTTATAGCTATTCATAGTATTTTCTTAGGTTCTATTTTTGGAGTGAATGTAAGTATATTTTAATAATTAAGCAGGTAATTTAGTGTTCATATTTTCATTCATAAACCATGTATTATATAACTACGTATTCATGATTGAACAATAGTTGAATATCGATACCGAGTATGGACTAATTAAAACAAACAATTCAAAATTACTGTTTGGAACTTTCCGTACAATCTTGGTAGCATAATATTTAGATATTAAATTTAAACAAGATTTAGTACATGTTCAACGTAGGTAGTTAAGTGACATATGAGAAATCTTGGCGTCTATTTACCCTTAATTATATATAATCTTTCAGAAGTGCATAACCAGAACTAGTACTTCCTTGAAATAAATTAAAGTACCTTTCAGGCTAATTATTATTTGGAGATCTTATACATGCGAAATATTAATTTTATATGCAATATTAGAAATAACACAGAGACCTCGTCACAAACCGCTATGGAAACAATCAATAAATAAACTCTTGGGTAACATTTTTCGTCCCTACACAATTACTTTCTTATACGAAGTAATAAATAAGTATTGCAATCATGAAAATAATGGATCTCGATATTTTAAAGGAAATACAGCTTTTGTCCTTACCTAAATCGAGTTTGATTATTTTTGGAACGACGTTTGAATGTGTGAAAAGAATATTCAAACCGGAAGTATAAATTTACTCAAGTCATTTTTGTAGTTTCTGTAATATCTCCGAAACAGTAACACTTACAATAAAATTGTATTTAAAATGAAAGCTAGATAGATAGATAAATAGTTAATAATACAAACCACTTTTGTTTGAAAAGTTTCTTCAAAAGTGTACCGCTTATAAGAATATTTTTACTGATATTCTTACATTTTCTATGTATGTTACCATAGTTACGTAAGTATAGAAATTTATATTTAATGAATCATATCACCTATGCTGCTCAATATTTAAACTGTAATGCTTACTACGTATAAGATAGTAAAGTGCGGGTCATCTAAAATGGCCTTAAAATACAAAATGTTGTTAATTTATATAATAAATAATAAGATATTATTTAAATATATTGTTAAACTATGTAAATTGAAATAATTAGTAATAATTTCTCATTTTTCTTTAAAAATTGAGCTTGTGTTTTTAAAATTGGTCTCAGGGACTAAATTTATCGACACTCCTTCTAATATTGTATGACAATATAGAAAATTGTTATATAAATCAATTTCGAAGTAAAGCAAAAAAAAATTACAAAATATATACCTACAATAAAAAAGTAATAATTTATACCCATAAATAACAATTATGTATATCTATATTGTTTTATTTTATATACCTACACTTTTCTTTTAATAAGAAAGAAGTTGATTTTTTTAATGGTTATTTCGTCATAATGTAAATCCATTAATTTTCCCTAGTGACCTGATTGGTACATTCCACACTTATAATAGGCAAGTTAAAAATAGATTGGAACCCATGACAATAGGCCTCACAGCCATCGCTTTACTACATTCTATTTCCGGCATACTTTTAAATCATTTATCAATAGACTTCAATGTCCGGTTCCAAAGAATTCAACCACGGTTATATTATTTATAGAATTTTTTCAATCATATTTCCTACAGTCAGAAATAATGTTTGTGGTTTGTGTTATAGCATTAGCACCATCAACGGAAGATGATAGCAGATGAAGAGTCTGCCGACATTGAGCGGGACCCTTGGAGATGAGGTCGATATCAAAACCGTTACTTTTGGTGGTGGTGTTTCATATTTCTGAGTGGGTGCTACATGCACAACGCCTACAACCTCCACGTCAGTACTTCCAAACTACGAACAATGACGATGAACCTGCTCCAGAGATCAGCGATGAAGTGGAGTTCATTTTTAATATCACAGGTACTTATGACATTATATAGGTTTTATTTTTATACACCGTTGAAGTATTATTTTTATGAAAGATAGAACAGTATTTCTCAAACATGCATATGCCGTACAAAAATAACTATAAATAATCTTGTTGCTTAGAATTTTTATAGTAATACTGGGGATGGTAAGCCTCATTATCATAAATCATCAAAAACATTATTAACATAAGTAAACTAAATAGTATAGACATTCTCACTAATGTGATTGTCAAAAATAGTAATTTACAAATTAATTTGCTCGTAAATAACTATTTAATACTTTTAATAAGAAAAAAAAAGAAATATAAAATGTAAGTTTATATAGGTATCTACAAAAAAAAAAAAAAACGAAATTAGCACATTAAATTTTTCTTGAAATCCGAAAATATTACTTTTCATAAATTAATAAGCAACACATAAAACCTTCATGCTTTTTACGATTAGGGATGTAACAATACAAATTTATGACTCCGTAACATTTGACCTTACTAGAAGTATTAAGTAATGATGAAACGAATCGATCTCTAGCTTTTAACGAAAATACACCATTTGACTATTTTTGGAATAACATCTGCCTGATGTATGCATTCTACAGCAAACACTGCTGAAACAATAATTATGAAACTTTAAACTTAAGATTTGTATATGGTTCACACGAAACCTTCTTATTTTTAAAAAGATTTTTCAATCCGGAAGTGCATGTTTACTATAGTAATTTTTTGTCGAAATCTCCAAAACGGATGCACTTACAATGAAATTAGTCATCTCCAAAATAAAATATATTAATATTTTGCACAATCTTTGTTTGTCAAGTCTCTTCAAATAGTGTACCAGTTTCAAATATATACTTCTAAAATTTCTTATTTATGTTGTCATAGTTATGCAGGTATAGGAATTTATTTAATCATATTAGCTATGGTTATTAATATTTAAACAAGAAAACAAAATAGACTTAAATAATTTGTTTATTTGGCATCGATTGTAGAAAATATATTGCGAGAAAAGTGTTTAAAAATTGATACATACAAAATATTGTGGCAATAAAGAATATATTTCGTAAAATATTTAATTTATTTGAAAATTAACACATTTCTACTCATAATACTTACAAAAATATAAAAGATAGTATTATTTCCTTGAATTTTTCAAATTTTGTATTTTTTCTTCCTTCCTATCTAAACTGATTGAAGAATTTCACTAAATTGAGATTAATCTATTTGTTGCTGGAAGAATTTCAAATCAATTTATTACTTGAAAATCATATTTGATTAAAAAGTCTAAAGCGTATAAGCCTCGGGTAACAGTATAATTAAAAAGTCATTTCTTGTTATTTGTAAAGTTAAAATATTTCCACAGAAAATAGAGAAGAAATCACTAAAATGGATACTAAACGAAACTATAAAACGATGCTATACAAATCAGATCTTATAGCTATTCATAGTATATATGTATGTATTTAGTACATACATACATATGTTTGATAGAAATAATACAATTTCCATGCGTGGCCACACCAAACGTTATATCACGCAAATGTCAAGATAAGTTATCAATCTAATTTCTTTTGTTAATATAACTATGTACCTTGATGACGTGGAATAATCTTATGATATCTGCATTAAAATCCCAAATTATTTCTTATGTACTGTACATCTATACACAATGAATTGTATTGAAGATATTTAACTCAGTTGTGGATTTTTTATAGGATGAAAAGAAGGAGTTAAACGTCTTAATTCCGCAACGTTCGTTATTGAAAAATAAACGACCGGTTTCGGTTAATAAATTAACCATCAGGTAACTGGGTAGAACTTAAAATATTTACCTAAAAGCGAAAGAATACTGGAGTCGCCAAGTTTTAAGTTACCTGGTAATGGATAATTAATTAACCGAACCGGTCGTACATTTTTCAATAAAAAACTTTGTGTCATTAAGACATTTCAATTCCTATTTTTTCATCCTACAAGGATTTATAGAAATTGTGCTAATATCACATCATCACTTTCTGACATTTATAGCACAGCTGAGGTTAACTTGTTCAAATAAACCAATTTATAATTGTTTAATATATATATATATATATATATATATATATATATATATATATATATATATTTGAAATGATCTTAAAAAGAAGTAAAATTTAGAAAATAAATTTACTCTGCCTTTCTGTCTACCTACATACGAGTATATGTATATATATAATAATTCACTGGAGGTTCAGGTTTTGACGTTTTGCCCGAATTGCTTTTGGTGTTTCCGGGAAAATTAATCTCGGAAATATTATCAAATGTAATATCAACTGTATATCTGTTTTAACTGGTTCAAACTAAATTGTTACACAACCGATATGTAAAGAGTATAAATCATTTAAAAAATATTTTTATTTTAAGTGGTTCCATAAAAAAAATTATTCGTTTTCTAATGTTCTTATTGAGATGATAAGTAAAATAGCAAACATAAGTAAAATATTATTTTAGATATGCTTGGTTTTCACTACGTAATAATTATTGTATGGTTATAAAATAATACAATGATTAACGTGAGTAATGAGTATGTATATTAATGCGTGTAAACTATTCCAAATACACTCGCTAATCATTGCTAAGTGTTCATTAATATTCTATTTCAAAAATAGAAATTTCTTGCAACCCTTACACAAAAGTTAAGTTTAATGTATCATGATTATAGTTTCAACAGATTTAGCGTATAACAATCACACACGCACAGTCATACACACCCACATACCACTTGCGCGTGCGTGCGTGCACTCACACACACGCACAAATAACAGATTTAGCTGCAGAGCACTCACACACATACAACATTCACACCCATACTCCACGTGCACACACAAACACACACGCAGAGACAGGTGCATTCCAAAAATTTGACAACGATTGTCACAAATATATTGAATAAGAAATATATTTAATTTAATTTAAAACTAACAAATTTCTGGTTATAATAATTACTAATACTTATATATAATAAAAAATTATAATAACCATTAAAGAATGACAGTTTACTTTTTATAATAGCGATTCTCGATGGAGATAAACCACTCGCTACATAGCAAAGATAATTCAAACATAAGCTATGTTCGTTTATATTTAACAATGACAGTCCTTGCCTATCAACGTAATCCATACAGTGATCATGTTTTGGCGTGCGTCAGCGCCATATCAAACATAATCTAGATTGCGATTAGCGAATATTCAATCTATATTATCCCAGTAGTAGGTTGGCTAAAGGTCCTCACATACAATTAGTGAAAGAAATTGTGTTTCAGGCTAATTATAATTTTGACAGTTTCAATCACCATTTTTGAGTGTTTTCATTTACCGCCATCAGTTACGTAAATAGCAAATATTTAGCGACCTAAGTTACGATATAAAAAGGCAATTATTATTTCTAAATAAGCTATGCAGTATACACCTATATTTATAAAAGTGCTTTCTATGAATTTCAAATTTTTAAATAACGTACACCATTTGCCATGAAAAGTAAACAGAAGTAAATTAAATATTCATCTTTCATTTAGCTAAATTTAACTCGTTAAACATCAACAAAGGAAAAAATTACCATGCAAATTTATTTTTACATGCTTACACGCGCACTCAAATAAATTTGAATATATATCATTTTTTTTGCTTTAGCTTTAATTTATTTTCCATTTACTTCAGTTGTGATGATAAATGACAGGTGAGATGTTTTTACGGTCGTTAGACGATAAAACCGTTTTAAAATTAATATTGTAATTCATACAAATAGTAAAAAGTAATAAAATACATATATTAATAATTAATTTAACAGCATCTGCGCAGCTTAATATTGGTATCATTGTCTCTCGTCATTAAAACGTGATTAACTAGTATTTCATCAATACTATAATGACAAATAACTAAATGTAATATTCTATCGATTATAATTACAATAGTATCAAATTTTGTACTCTAATTAGTTGAATGTAAGGCAACAACTATAATGTAAATTAATTAACTGATGCAAGAATTGCAGATTGATATTATAGGTATATAACACATTGCAATTTTCTTCAAAAACACTACCAATTACAAGAAAATTATTATTTAAATTATTACAGTTCTTATTTACATTGCTATAATTTAAAATTTGTATTTTAATATCTTTCCTATCTAAACAAAATATACCTACTACGTATAAGAAAGCCCAGTGCAAAACACTTCAATTGTTTTTACCGTTTTCGCGGTACCTACGCAAAAAATGTTTTTTTGCTAAATAATTTCTGAGTTAAAAAAATAAAGCTTCTGGGAAAAGCATAAAATTACAAAACAAAAAACTTTCCACAACTGTTAATTAAAAGCAAGTTTGGATCGAATTTTTATTTCTATTAGAACCACTTACTATTAAACAAACAAATAAATTTTTAATACCTTGCAATGTATCATATAAACGCGTAAAAAAGTAATACGTCAAACCGTTCAGCAACACGAAAGCCTGGTAAATTCTATATTTAAATAGCAGAACATAACTTTAGGGGTGTATTTATTGATTATTTGGCAATATAGATTTCCTGTTAATGTATTTATCCATTATAGATTCTATTTTGGCAGACTACCAATACATTTTGTGAATGCATTCGTTATTACTAGACTTATTTGATACAAGAATTGCTTTATGAACTGACAGCTTTCTAAATCATTTGATTTTATCTCTTTTACACATTATTAAATTGTAAACTTAATTTTGTTTTTATTTGGTGCAATACTTCAGTGCTACTTGCAGGAAAGTGTCGCAAGCCGGATGTCTTTCTGACGTCATCCGTATAGTTGATAACGCTAAACTTTAATAATACACATCAGTAAATATGTATTTTTTTTAACAATAAAATTTAGATGAATAATCTAATATTATAAGAAGTTCATATAAGAAAAATAATATGTTGATAAGTATCAACTCTATTATCATGTTTTTAGCTCGCCGTACGTAGTACCGAAGAGCTTAAGTGTTTGTCAGCATAATTAGTCTGTAACATTCTCGGATTGAAAATTTTCCTTGACGAAAATGTAAATATCTCAAATATTTGGTAACATGTTGGTCGCTCGCTCGCTAGTCGTAAGATCAACCATCCTCACCTCTTCTCCTCTGAAGATACTAAACCGATCTCAGCCAAATTTGGCACACATATTGTGTAGAGGCCCAATTCCATCCGGTCGTAAATTAAATCTAATCAGAGCCGTACTTCAGGAGATATTGGGCCCGCAAAAAAAAAATTACACCTTGAAAAGCCCTTAGAAAATTAATAGTAATACCAAAAAAATCTACGTAAATTTTCAAATTATTTGATGTATTTAAACATTTTTAGATTATAACTGAAAGCCGTAAAAAAATAAGGAAAATAATAGTTTTGAAAATAAATAAAATCAATAACAAAACAATTGAACTGTTTTTGTTTTTTTTTTCCGGCTTGCGCGATACTTTAACTAATGTTGATATTTTAGATTGATTACTATATCGTTGTTGATTAGATTGTTACTTTGATTATTTTAATTATAGTGCAATAATAGTTATTTATACAGAAATTCGACATGCCAAAGTTTAGGCAACAGCTCGCCGACGCCAAGTATATTTTTTATAATAACCAAGGTATGAATAAAGATATCTTTGATTAATTATTATGCCATTGTTAGTTTAATTGTTGCTTGTATCGCTATAAATAAATTGTTTATTTATTCAGACACTCGCCAAACCAAACTATAGGCATTGGCTATGCCAATGCTAAATTACGCGCCGTGGGCGAGCTCTGAGCATTGGCAAAGCCAATGCTTGTTTTGTTATGTTTTGGGGAAACAATACAAATAACATATATGTGTGTAGAAGATTGAATAACCCAATTAATCAGTTTCAAAAGCAGCATTCAATATGTATATAATATAAAATGAATAGGTAATCTTTTTATAATGTTATATAGGTATCGTACAACTATTATTCCACCTACACATGTTATATAAAGTTTTGAAATAGCTACAAAATAATAATTATCTGAATACGAAGGTGTTATCACGTGTACATATTACATACGCGTGTGTCTTGCAAACTTTACGTATATAATGATAAATTAATTTTAATCTTCAACATGTGAGTGTAATGCTTGGTTTCCATGCATCCATTTCATACATCGCGTTACATTCGTCGCAAGTTGCAATTGGTCAGATTTAAATTAAAGAGACAAGGGCAAACTTAAATGTAGTGACGGATACCGAATAGAGTGCGATCTTAAATATGAATGTTTAGCTCCATATATTAGACAAAGATATCATCGGCTCAATGCTCCTATCGACTTGCGAACACGAATTATTTAACATACGTCTAACCTAAATTCTGAGTTGCCTATTTCTTTTCTTTTTTATCAATATTAAATAGAAATAGAATTTTTTTGATCAGCCGCTCATTATCTTAGATTGCACATACATTCAAGTGCGAACTGTCAAACGGGTGCAATTCATATGTCGTTGTGAGTGCAGCATTGTACTCAATCTGGAATCTATTGTTGCAATCACGAACACTTTCAAAGTCGAGATTTTAATGGAAATATCCGTTTTGCGCGTCTATCAATTCATACTGAACATTCTCAAACAGATGTCTGTATGCATTGTAAGTCAACAGCGTATAAGTAAATTTAGAAGATCTGGTTAAGGTTCTGCAAAATTATTGCCACTATGTTTATGTTCCTATTCAAATACAACGTTG
>JADQWA010000135.1:100392-140392 GCA_018344505.1 Nebria ingens riversi | reverse complement strand
AGTATCTTGGATCGCCTTGCGATTCCGTGTGTAACCCTCAGCTACTCCACGTGTTCTGTGACCCCGATACCGGTCATTGTGAATGCGAGAAAAAGTACCCAGTCAGACTTCGTCCTGCAACAGGATGTGGTAAACGTAAGTAACATTTATTCATAATTTAAGTATGTGGGTTTAAAGCATTGCTATTTAAAAATAAATAATAATATATTGTTTAAGTTTAACTATTGAACAACTTAAATACCCATTGACTATTATTATATTTACAATTGTTTTTGCTATTATAATAAATATTAATGTGTTTTTTTTTTTGTCAATAGTTTTTTACAGTTTTAAAATTTATAATATTATGATTATATATAAATTAAAAAGCTGACAACATGCGATTTGTGAGGATTTACGAAGTAAATGTTTCTTATAGTTAATGTTTATACATATATGTACAATGTAAAAATAAGTGTAATAATTTTACTTGTATAATATGATCTACTTCTGTCATATTGAATATAAGATTCTCTTAAGAGTATTTTAAATTTCTATGATTAGAAATTATTCAATTTACTCATGATATGTTTTTCTATTTAGCAAAGAAATTGGGAGAGCAGTGCCTCTATCAAGAAAGTTGCAATTTCGCGGATCATTATTCATCATGTATACAAGTACACCATAACGCAGTTTGCCAGTGTTTGGCTGGATATCACGAAGTTTCACTTCAACGACCTACGAAACGTATCTTTTGTGCCGAAGGTAACATAATTACGTTTTTCCAATCCCTGTATTAATTAATTATATGTAGAATTTAAAATATACAAAGTGTATAAGATTAGAAACTGCTCGTTAAATAAGTCAAAATCAAATATGGGTACAAATTTACTTAAGGTAAAATTACGAAACCCACAAGTTGTATTCTTGTTTTATCTCGATTTATATATACAAATCTCTAAGCGCCCATCTCTCCCATATGCTATAAGTGAAGAAGAATATGCCTCGTTCAGCTCTTCCCACAATTTAGTGAAAGAGCAGCTGATTATAGAGTGCACAATAAATATATCCATGTGAAATTATTTTACAAATTGCGTTCTCTTAATTTATTTTCGTGTTATAACAGTTTTCAGATATAAATAATAAATTAAAATTACTCAGGTACGAAATCATATTGGATTTAATTTTAAAAAAAAAATTCTTTATATTTTCATAATTACTTCTTTCTTATCCTTGCGCCATGCTGCTCTTTCTTCTGCGCATTTCAACCACACATTTATATTTGCTGTAGTAAATAACTGACAGCAATAATACTTTAATAAAGGAATGTCAACATAACTGTAATACATGGGTGTCTTTAATGTGTGCCCCACTATCAGCAATGCTGTGACCTGAACAATAAATTATCCTTCAGATCAATAATTGGTTATCAAACCACTTTTAGAAAAATACAGAACCAATTAAAAAAATTCTATTATGTTCAATAATACAATAGATTTTTAGATGCTCTAATAACACTTACTTCATTGTAAATACGTCTTTTGAAACAGCAAAAACCTACAGATCATTATATGCTTCTAGTACTACATTTTAACACAAATTTGTAAAAAATCGTTCATGATAGTTTCAAATAGAATTTAGTTCTATTTCTAATTTCCAAATGTGATAAACTGGTTTCTAGTTTTGTAATTATTAAAATCGCTTTTATACCATACACTTAGAATTTTTTAATATATGGATCTTAATCCACTCTTCAGAATTTAACTTAAATTCTACGTCAAGATTGTTCTTCTAACCGTTGACTGTCAGGTTTAAATTTGTCTTGAAAAAAACACGTATTCATATGTCATGACAGATATATGTATGTAGATTGAAGATATTTTTCAATTTTTGCATAGATCTTGAGCTGCTGACATCCGATTTCTCGGCATTGGCCGGGGTTGCAACAGGAATAGCTGTCCTTGCTGGTTTAATATGCTTCGTGTTACGCCTGTTCACTCAGGCACGGTCACCTAGACCTCGACATTTCGCTAACGCTAATCTAGCACCACCAATTCTTTTCTCTAGTGATATGGGTAAGGTGAAATTCAATATCTTTTCTATTCATGGTTTGATGTACATGTTACCTTACATGTGACACTAAAACGTTCATATTCCCTTAGTTTTCATCAAAATATACGGGTGTATTCTGGTCAAGACATATTGATTAATTCTATCAATCGATAGATTTTTAAATATTTATATAAATTCCTGGATTTCAGATTTATTTGAGTTAAACTATTCTAAGAATTACTATTCTAAAAATAGGTTCTTATCATTTAAAAAAAAAAACCTATTACAAATAATAATTAAGATGTTAGATTTATTTTTCAACTTACACTTATAAATTAACATTAGCATGTTCTTAAAACATGAATTAGATCATCGTTAAAAGCCACAAAGAATGTTTCGGCCTTAACTTTTGAATTGAAGGACATACATTAATTTGGAGGCAACAAACCTGATGAATTAGCGCTCCTAATTTAAAATCAATAAACACATTCTGTATAAGAATTGTATCTATGCTTCTTTAACATTTCTTAGTCTTAACATTTAGAAAATTATGGATTATAGAATGTCGGGATGTCAGTGTTTGGAATACACCCGAATATGTCAACTTTCGTCCTATTGGCTGGTTGTTTTTGTGTTTTTATTTAGCACGAAATTTCTGTAAGTGTTATCCAATAATTAAAATTAAAATACATAAAATAAAATAAAAGGGAATATTTTTAAGAAATACACAAATAACACATTCCAACTTATTATTGTATGACATTTTAAATAATCCCAGTTAAATAATTTTCAGTTCTAATATTCCCATACTATTTAAGATGCAATATTAATTAGTGTGTATTGGTATCAACTTTTTATTCGGCGGAACAATTACTGTTTACATAGAACTAATATGTATAAGTATGTTCTGAACGCTCAATTATATTTCATGAGCAGATGTATTATATGTTTCTAATGTAGGTACGTGCAAATAATAGTGAAACTTTTAAGGATATGTAAGACATTATTTTTATATATGAACATGGTAATTTACAACTTTTATTCATTATTTACTCATAAATATATTTTATATAAACAAATCTAACCGGGTTCCAGACGCAGCATGATAACTTAAAGTTGTGTTTAAATTTACGTTGACTAAATAGCGGCGTAAATTTCAATTATTTTTCTTAATTAACTCATTTTTTATTTAATTAATCTTAACAATTAATTACACTTTAGATACATACATACATACATAAGATTAAAATTATTCTCTCCAAGTGATCCCAGTAATTTTTCTATTGACGATATCAGCTATATAATATTGATCACCAATTTGTTATAGCAATAAAGATTGATATTCTTTGTCGTATTTCTAATAAATCTGCGAATTTTAATTTATCAGCAAGTTATGATTGTTTTTACAATGATTTTATTTTGCACAAAGTTCATGTTATTTCAGGGTAAAAATAGTTTACTGACGGTATTTCTACTCTGATATAAACGACATGAAGAAAAAATAATTTCATTTTTTCCTATAAATCTTAATTAATCGAAGAAATGAGAATTGAAGTATTACGCCATTATTTAGAAAACTACGTGCATTTTTAAATATAACAAAAAAAATGAAATAATGCTGATATACGGGAAAACATCATTTCCCAATAATAATATAATTGTGTCACAAGTGCAATTGATAGCTTCCGAAATATTTACCCTGATACATGTCTACAAAAAATTCCAATCAAGTCAATTTAATCAAAAATATTTACTAAAACCTTTTTTGCATTTGCGATACAATTTATTTATATTTATAACCTTAGTTTCTAAATATTTCGTTGACGCCCGATTTGACAAGTTTTAACATTTTCGCCTATCAACAGTTGCAGTGAAGAAAATTTTATGTTTGTATGTATATTATATTTCATGACTTTGCAACCTCCTAGGCAACTCACCGCGGCCACTTAAAGGTTGGCGTTAAACTCACATTGTCAGAATCGTATTTTATTTTTCTAAAGATTCACTAGATATATGTGTTCCGTAGATTTATTGTAATATTCTGTACATATTTAATAGTTAATTCAGTAGTTATAATTCTAGTTTGATCTTAAATGAGTAATATTGTAGAGTATATTACATTTAATTCCAAAATTATTTATTTTGAGACATATTTAAATCAAATTATTTTATTATTTAACTGTTATGACTTCATTTTGACAGTGATACAATTTATTTCGTACTAATTATTGACCTGAGTTACTAATGCATTTGGAATATAAATTCTTTACGGAAGGAGTAAAAATATATATATATTATGAAATATAAACTGACATTAAAATAAAACATGCAATATAAAAGTGAAATTGACACAGTTTAGGATTGAATTAACTTTACTATTTACGCAGACTGCTAGGATGTTTACAATTAAGTGAAACACCGGTACCATAGCAAAAAGTAAACATTTCTAATTAAAGCACTTTAAATTAGTTATTTAGGTCCTATTAAATATTGATATGCACGAATAGAGTAGTTTCCAAGACAAATACATTATTTAAATTAATTAATATTTGTAAATCACATATTTAAATAATTACCATTCTTTCTTTAACTTGTGCGACTTTCGATTTAGTTATAATAAAGTAGGAGTAAAGCGTTTCTTCTGATATAGATTTTGTTTTAAAAATAGGGTTTTTTCTAGTTTGCATAAATGATTTAAATGTAACGATTTATTTTCTCACGATGAACCATATTTTGAATTACAAGCACGAAACGTTACATCAGAAATATCTTGTAGGTATACCAGACGAAAATAACGTAAAATCTAAATTAAAAGTAACCATATACTCTTATTTCTCTACCACTATCTCGAAATCGGCACAATTTTAAGAAAAATTTATAATTATAAAATATAAATATATTAAAATTTTTGACAATTTTTTACTGAAAAGCTTTTCAATTAACGAGCATACCATTTATTGCTATTAAAATTAGTTCTTTCACATTCAATGCAAAAATCTAAATTTAAAACAAAAATTACCATACCTATATAAATAATCTGGGAAGAAGTAAAACGCAGAAAAAATATATTGCCTATTAAAAATTATAATAAATATGGTAAAACTATAAAAATGTCATTAAAATCATACGGCCTATATTGGTTAGCTATATAACATTATTATAAAGGCTATAAAACACATTATTGATATACATACGAAAGTAATAATAAAATAATAATTTACTTTTCTCCGTAAAGATATTAATTATTATTCTAGAAATTGTAATATTTATCTATGTTTCTAGTAATTCATGAAACAATGTGTACACTAGCGCTCATACTTTGAACAAGCAAAAACTTTTGCGATTTCAAAATTCCTGTTAGATTATTTACCAATTTACCAGAAAAGCATTCCAAGTATGGAATGCCTCTGTCACTGTTGCCGTATGATTAAACCATAAAAAAAAACTTTTATACTAGAGTCAAAATGTTTATTAAAAATGTCAAATGTCAAAGTAACTGCATAATAGTATTTTCTATTTCAATGATTTATAAGTTAGCCATATGAAAACGAGCAATTTTGCTAAAATTCTGTATTTTCACTACCTTCAGCTTCAATATATCATACGTGATCTACGATTCAATAAATGAATCATTTGATAACTTACATATGGTGCATTTACTGCCACGCAAGATAAATATAAAAGTAATATCAACTAATGTAACAGAGAAATAGCAAAAATATTTTATTGCTCATTAGAGAAATAATGGTAATCGCATATTGTTCCTATGGATATTAAAGGTGGTTCAATTCAAAAGTTGTTTATCTGCAATGGAAACAAGAAAATATTTTGACGAAATAAAGAGTAGAATTAAATATACGACCATTTAAATATACAATTGCAATCATTTATGAGAATATAAATTTGATTCGTTAATTTTGAAGTAGAAATGAGTCTTGTTAACAGACACACATTCCATGTTAAACTGAAACTATTGTGTTATTTCTAAGTTGAAATGTTTCATATTTAACATCGTTTGAAGTTCTTTAACTCCAAATATGGAGTAGAGTATATTCTCATTGTAGAAAAGTTTAGCTATTTGTTTTACTACAAGTGTCTAGTATATTCATTTCAATTATCTTAAATGAACACATTTTACATTCTTATAATGCACAACAAGAAGTTAAGGTGAACCAGCAGGCTCGTTTAGAAAAACATCGTGTCTTGAAGATGAAAATTTAAAAAAATACCATTCGATGTGTATTTGCATAAAAAATGCCTGGTAAATCTTTCATTTATTTTGATCTTGTATTAATGGAAAAAATAAAAACTATAAAAAAGTGCCTATTTTGAAGTTTTAATTAAAAAAATAGTCATTCGATGTGTATTTGCATTAAAAATGCATGATAAAAATTTCATTTATTTCTAACTAGTAGTATTGGAGATAAAAAATAAAAACCCCCAAAATAGGCAATTTTTCATAGTTTTTATTTTTTATCTCCATTAATACAAAATCAAAATAAATGACATTTTTACCAGGCATTTTTTATGCAAATACACATCGAATAGTATTTTTTTAGTTTTCATTTGCAAGGCACGATGTTTTAGCGAACTTGATGGTTCACCTTAAACATACAAATCAGATCTAGTTACTTTTTTCAAACTATCACTGCGTTCTACAAAAATTATCATATTTTTCAGAATGGCTCAAATTTAATAAGAAATTAGATGTATCGAAAAATAATTAAATACGTAATATAGCATCATAGGCGTACATATACATATAAGCGCTTTTCTTATATTGATTTGCATATTGCAGGTTTCTTCTATAGTAGGTACTGAAAATTTTGTGTGGACTTTCCACATTTCGACTATTCTGAAAAATAAAATCAGTTGAAAATAACAGCAAAACCTCATGTCTCTAACAGATGCCACAGTCTAGAGCTACTTAACAAAATTGCACAGCAACAAAATTTAATTTTCTTCATTGTATGATAATACTTATTTAATTTTATTAATTAAGGCTACGGCCTACAGATAATACGAAATATCTGGTAAATCAGAGGGTATCAACATTTAAACAACTAAATTATCCTCGAGATGGTATTTTCGTGTGGAAAGAGTGGTTTTTTACCATTTAATCGTTTGTGTCAATAAACAAATTCGCTGCCATTTTATTTATATATTAACAATTCTAGGACTAGCATCTGCTGTTTCTAACGACAATCATTTTTCTAAAGGGTTGACCAATTTTCTGATACTTCAGTTCTCTACACTATAGTAGTACTTATATATTTTTTAGTATGTAATAGTAACATAGTGTATCTAGTAAATAGTACTAGTAGTATTAGTGAGTAGCGTTTGTCTCATGTATCCCGCAGGCATTCCGCTGACGGTACACAGCAGCGGCGGTCGTTCAACATCGCGTGCCTCCAGCCAACGTACATTCGTGTCGTCGTACTCGAGACGGCCGAGCAGCGCGCAGGGTAGCCGTGGTGTTCTGGTGTCCGCATCACGTGCAGGTGCGGCACGGGCCGCCGCCATCTTGCTTATCTCGTGCCACGTCACAGCAACCAATGATAGCGATGCACGGATGGCCGGTGCTCAGTCACCAGAGGACTGTGAATCGCCGCCGCTACCGCAACTTCCTCAGCCGCAGATAACGTCCCGGCCCGGCACAGACCTAGGTGACAACTACCGCCTCTTTCAATCAAAATTGGTGGTGTGTCGTCTCTGTGGACTGTGCTGAGCTGAGCGCGTCTCTTTTGTGGTGTGGATTGTGCAGCCTGGCTTCAATGTTGTTGACTCGTTTTTCTTTTTGTTTTTTTCTATCTTTTTTTCCCTTTATTCTATCATTTCCAATTAGGTTTGTTCCAGTCATAAATTCTGAACAAGTACTATTTGTCATAACCAAAGTTATGTATATTATCACATATGTGACTGGATTCGATTTTTACCTAACTAAAACTTACACCGTAGCATCACTATAGTGACACACACAGTTCAATAATTATGACATTTTATCACAAAAACGCTGAAACAATATAATCTGTTCCAAAGATCTAAATCGTTAACATAGATGTATTTTAATTATCTTTAGCTGCAAATGCGAAAAATATAGTTACAACATTACAGTAGGTATAATCAACCAAATATAATATTTTAAATATACTGTTCATCCAACACTGGGTTCTATTAGTTTATTTTTTTCATCTTCGATTTTTATATTGCACAATGTTTCCTATATAGCTTAATTGGACGTAAGTGTAGTATAAGACGCCATTTAAAATTTTAAACATAATCACTCACTTAAGGTGTAAAATTATCAAATTCGTTTAACATAAAAATATATATTTATATTTAAATGCCAGTCAAATACTTAAACTTATTTCATATTTCGAAAAATGTTATTTATATAAGTCTTATCACATTTTCAATATAATAAGCAAAATAATCAATATAAACTCTGTCAAATATATGTGTTGCCTTAAATTCTCATAACCTTGACCTTATACTATTTCTAGTAATTTAGTACCAAACGATAGTGGCGCCATTTTATAATTGTAAAACTACCATACAAACCATCACGATTATTATCCGCTATAGTTAATTTTTACAATATAAATAACATATAAACATTTAAAAAAAAATCGGCTCCCCTCTGTAACGGATTGTTACGTGTTGCTTAAGTTTATTATAAACGTCTTTTTTAAGGCTTAATATAAAATTAAAAATACAAAACCAAACGAAACATGAACAACTGAATATAATGAAAACATAAAAAAAACAATTCGACACTGAAAACGGTAATTTTAAACACAGACAAGGAAACATTATTTTACGAATATATATATTATTAGTTAATATTTGAGGCTTCAACTCTTCAATACAAAGTAGCATGTTAACTGTATTGATAATATATATACATACGAATATTACAATATAGATATTAATATTTAAACGTTGGACCAAAAATTGGTAACGTGTCTGTGAATTAGCTGGAACTAACCTACATTTGTTATTCTTTTTAATCTGTCACTGGGTTGCAGAATTATCGAATACTGGACAAGCATTTACCAAAAGTCCGTTAACTCTGTCAAACCATCTCTTTTTCTTTTACTTATACATTCCTAACTTTCTTATCAGTGTGTTTTATTGTTTCATTAGTCTGCACACATCTCAAATATCTAAACACACTTTACATCTGAATTTCTAAAATTTTACATGATAAAAATGATCTCTTTCAAATTGAAATTTCGCATAATACCATATAAAACGTTACGAAAATGTAACTCCATTTGAAAAAATACCAATAATGGTTAGTGGTATCGTAGTTACAGACAAATATATACATATATATATATATATATATATATATATATATATATATATTATATATATATATAAATATTCTGTCGCATCAACTTAATTTTTTTAATAAATCTGGTCTGCCATCTGAAATAACTTTCGTTATAATGTTAGCTCTGCAATTGGTAAAAAAAAAATATGAGTATTTACCAAATTTATAGATCTAACGAGAATGTAAATTTTTTAAAAATATTTGTAGAATCTATAAAATATATCGAACATAACACTTGTTTTTTTGGAATTAGTTATCCTTACGTATTCATTATATAAATGTAGGTATTTCAAATTTTATATATTCTGCTTACAGAATTATAGATTTGCTCAAAATTGAACCATATGTCTCTATAACATTTTAGGTAAATACAAACATATTTAGTTGGATATTATTTAATTATATGGTAATAAATAAATAACTATTTTTGGAATAATAATTTTTTTATATCATGATATTTGACTTGATTTTCTCATTCAAAATACAATGCCCATATTCTACAAACTAAATTAATAATTGGACCTATTATAATATCCAAGGTAGTTAATTAAAATTTAATTGGTTTCAATTTACTTATTTAAATTCACATTTAAGCGAATGTCCAAAATAAATATCAAACATGTATGAAAATATATTAAGAATTCATAGCTATATTAAAATCATTGAGACGTGTATTTTCATTTATTAAATATACATATATGCACATTTTTTAACATAATAATAAAATGATTCCCTTTTAAATTAATTATAATATGCACATTTATTTGTCAAACTACGTAAATATTGTGTGATTTTAAATAAATTGCTGACAAATTAGACATATATATTAACTCAAATAAAAAAAAATTGGTTTAATCTATCAAGAGTAATTTTACTTGAAATATGCTTCATAATAGTTATACTCAAATATACAATCAATTTACATTCAAACACGATGATATAATTTTGCTAAATCGAACAAGTAAAGTATTTAATATGGTGTGATTATTTGTCAAACATAGATTCATTATGGAACATTTATTTAATATGTCAATGTTAGATACGTTTATATTCATACATTTACGGCAACAAATTACTAACTAGTACCAGAACATAACTGAAAGTGTAAATGCTTACGCAAGAAAGAAAATTATGAATTTTCTTTGCACAAAATTGAAGTGTTGTTCATTCTTATTTCCTACTGCATGTATTTATAGTTATTTTGGTAATTCTTGGAAAAATTTACATTTTAAAAGAAGAAATTTAAAGTTAAATATTTAATTATTTTTATTGGCTTTCTTAAATTTGATTTATGGTCGCAAGCGCGTCTCGATTTATCATTAGCGAATCAGACATTTAAATTTGCTGAAGGTGAATAATTGTAAAATTGTGGCTAGCTTCATAATAATCGCATTTTTGTTTTGTTTCGAAAGAGAAAAATTAGGGTTACGTTTACATCAATGTCAAAACAATCAGGTGATCTACAACAGTAAAAAATTACTTTTCGCCGTTTTCCTCCAAGTAGCTACCTCAACTCATAACATAAAATAACAAAAATAATTTATAAAATAAATTATAAACTTGTATAACACTGTTTTTCCATAAATAGCAAGATAATCATACAATCATGTAGTAAAATTGTACTAAACCAATATTTACACAATGTTCATTATTTCTTTTTTTTTTTTTTGGAAATATGTACAGATATTTTAATACTTATATCCTGTGTTCATCATGTAAGAATTTTTAATCCTTCAATCATTAGCGCATCAATGAGTTTGTATAGACAAATCAAATTGACTATCTATACAACACTAATTTACACGTACTAAAAATAAGTGGTTTATATAATTATACTAATTATTATTTAGTCCAAAAATAGTTTTTGCCACCACATATTAATTTTATACTGCGCATTACATTATTAACAGTTTGTCTGTTTAAATAAATATTTCAAATATCATAACATATTAAGAGTTACCTTGTTTGCCTCATTTACATCATCATATTGGAATATGTGGAATACTATTTTAAGAATGAGCAGAGGTGAATATAACATTTTCCAATGAGTGTTTGTACTGTTTTGGTTGTATAAAACATTACCATATAAATTGAATCTGGTACAAAGAAGAACTTATATATCAAGCATAATCAAGATAATATCAGCAATTTTATTGTTTCACATATGCCATTATGAAAATTAACATATTTAAGATGTGTGTAGACACTCATTTTGAATTTTCATTTCATTCTCTCCCACAAATAAAACGATTGGGCAAGATGGCTGCGGTATTTTGTATATATAATATCTTTTGACTACTATAATAATCTATATAGTTTGTGCTGTATTTAATTTTGATTGATTTTGAAAAATTCACATAGTAACTTGTCTAGTTCTATAAACAAATTTTGCGTGTCACACTGCGATATTAACTCTTCATTTTAACCAATAATATGTTGTATTAACAAAAACTAATAATTACAGGTACTAGAGTAACGGACAATGTCTCGCAAGTTATATGGTTCAGTAAAACAAAATTCAAGCCGCTTTTACGTAAATTTTTATACCGCTTACTTCACGATTGATTAAATAATTACTAACAAATTTTCTAAGATATTGTAAATTTTTTAAAAGAGATCACCTATCATGCATGATTTCCATTTGTGCACGAATTATTATGTTTAATAAACAGTGCTTGTGTCAAAATCTCAAATGAATCAGCATGAATTTGTACTTTCACGTTTCATGTATCGAATATGAATGACTAATTTTGTTTGTACTTTTGTTAATAATGAAACAAAACACAAGTTTAAAGGAATTCTGTATGGCTAACTGAACCACCAATCATTTGCAAAAATTACAAATATTTATTTCTTAAAATTTCCCAAATTGAATCAATGCCGTTTTACCCATGATGTCAAACACTTTCTACTCGGTTTAACTATCAATATTTTTGCTTTAAATGTATGTTACTGGTAGTATAAAAAACTTAAATTCGACATAATAAAAATAAATTAACTCAAATGAATTAGTAATGCAATTATCAAATCTTTAAGAAAAACAGTGAAAAATGTTGTCATAATTTGATATTGAAGCAAGTCTATGTCGCTAATTTATATTTTAAAAAATTATAAAAGTATTATTTTATTATCAAATAAACATTTGTTTATCATTATGTAAAGTTTTTGAATCATTTTACGAAATAAATAAATATTGATTTCAATATTTAATGAAACTAGGTATGAAAGTCTTATATACTTGTTGAAAGATCAATCAGCTGATCATTTGGCGCTTGTAGTCAATATTACGTATGTTTTTAAAAATACAGAAAATGAACAACGCTACCTATAAAATATTTATTTATTTTATTAAATATATCTTCTTTAAATCTTAAATAAAACTCAGTTTTACCCTTTATTTTTTATGAAAAGACGCTAATAATATATTTGGTTTTCATATTTTTATTTGTAAGTTTTATATAGGTACTATGAATAATAGAAATAAATGGTCGAAATAAATGTAACGTTGCATTAAATTTGAGCGAATCAGAATTCATAATTTTTCATTATTAACAAATTTACAAGACTTACTACACTTATGCTTAGTATGCACTGCGCATGTTTTAGTATATATGAAACATTTATTACACTAAAAACTATCAAATAGTGTTACTATTAATTATAATTCACTTGTACAAGCACAACAAACAAAATGGATATCTAAAATAACATAATATTTACACATCTGACACACGCTTTAAGTAACTACAAAGACAGGAGAATGTTTTGTACGTACAATTAATTAGTTTCACTTACTTGTTGCGATGAATTTAAGTTCGTCTACTGTTTTACCATGTCCTTAGGTTCAAGACGGCCCAGCTTAGCATCCGTTCACAGTAGTGGGTCATCTGTGAAAAGTTATAGTACTCGAAGATTTGAACGAGAACGCGAACAGAAAGAAGAACGAGAAATGCATATTAGACTGACGAAAATGCACACACTGAGTAACAATAAACCACCTACGCCAAGTCCACAGTCTACTGATGAATTATTACCATCCGCTCACAGACAGGTATCCTTAATTGATGTATGTATAAATTGTACAAGCAGGGACTGACTAGTGAAACAGCCAACTTGATACATTACCTAATGCTAGTCTGTTGCTGTGTATATTGTATTTTTATTTATCATTTACTAGAATATATAATTAAACAGTTGTTGCCTTATTAGAATGATACAGTGCCTTGAAACACGTTTGCTTGTATAGTATCCGTCAAGATCAAAAGTTAATTTTTGTTGGTAGTGTTTAATAAAACTTTCATAATTGTCTTTAATAATATACTTTAATAATAATGAGTGTGATATTGTAGCTAGGGTATTGAAAAATAGCTCAAACTTTAGCATTTACTTTACTACTTGTAAATTTAACGTTCTTAGACATCCCATTAAAAATTTGGACAAAATCTAAAGCTTGATATTTGTTTTGTTTTCTACTTTAG
This sequence comes from Nebria ingens riversi, assembly GCA_018344505.1. Lineage (NCBI taxonomy): Eukaryota > Metazoa > Arthropoda > Insecta > Coleoptera > Carabidae > Nebria > Nebria ingens. The sequence continues at coordinate 126,544 of JADQWA010000135.1, read as the reverse complement.
TCATTGCTCACATGTAGAGCATGACGTCACGCTTGCCACTGTGTTTTGACGAGTGGAAACCTCTTAAATATTAATTAGTTTACATTACACATTGCTTGCCCGACATACTATATAATATAAATGTTTATAAAACCTACTATATTTACACCAGGATTATATTGTATCCACATTTGGGTGAAATGATATAGTTAAATAATGTAATCGTATTTCTTTGACTGTTAAAGGTTCCACTTGCTATAGAAGAAGAATGTGCATCGACTAGTTTCCAAAACGATATAACGGGACCGGGAACATCTAGAGAATTTCATTAATAGGAGTATTTTTAATTAGTATATTAATAGCAAAAGAAAACATTGATGATAATAATTATTGATACCCTACCAAATGAAGCCTAAAAGTTTGTGTGAATTAAAAAAAACTAGGTAATTTTTACAGTCGAATTTCATACATAATTTAGTGTTTTGTTATAGGTAATCGTGCAATGTGAACAGTGAACTATAAGTAATTAGTTTGGTTCAATAACAATATATATATATATATATATATATATATATATATATATATATATATATATTATATATATATATATATATATATATATATTTATATATATATATATATATATATATATATATATATATATATATATATGTATATATATATATATATATATATATATATATATATATATATATATATATATATATAATGGTTTTTGGGACACAGATAAAGCGCAGAAATATTTCTGAACAGATATTTAAAATTAGACAAATTTTTTCGTAAAACAATGCTCAGTGGTTGGTTCAAGATTTTGTTCGCATCTAGCTTATCTCATTTTTAATTACCTGTAGAACAAATCGTTGGTACACGATCCATTTATAGATAGTATTTCGAATATAAAATGAGGAAAAACATGACGTGTTAAGTACATGCATTATTCTGTGATCGCAGGTTATATGTATATATATGTATATACATATATATATATATATATATATATATATATATATATATATATATATATATATTCCTTAAAATGTTGTTGAATAACTCTAAAATATTGCGTTAGTTGGCGATACATACTATATAAAATGTTACATATATTAATTTTGTTGACGTTTTATTCGTGCATATATTTTGTAATGTATGTGTGTTATAAAATCAATGTACATTTTTAATCTCTTGCTTACAAGAGTCACAATTTCTGTAAAAAAAATAAAAGAAAAGTAATTTGAAAATGGTAAAATAATATTTTATCTCAAAATATATGTATTTTTATTTATTATTACTAATTTATAATGACGCCAAAAAATATTCTATTACTACTACTAAACTGTTCATATTTATAGTCAAATATAATTGTTGAATTAATATAATAATTATTGTTAATTTCCGCATATTTTTTATTATTGGCAATAGAGAAGCTTGCAGTTCCATTCTTTTTGAATCAAACTCTTCTTATTTTCAGCAGTGGTCTCTTTTAACCATTTAAGTGTGGTTTTGCACTTCTCCAAAACTGTGGCCTTCTCTTGTTCATCTCGCATTGTATTTGCTTGCTTTATATGATCTATACAATAGTTTTCCAAATTTGTTTTAGCTAAAATAATTACTTTCTCAACTTCTTTCATTTCTTGTGTTTTTTAATCATATTTGCATCTCGATTTCAGTAAGTCGTCCTTTTTCTATTTCAACTGTCAGCGTATGATTGATATTTGCTATTATACTGTGGAAGTTACTACTACTATTAAAAGGATAATAATTATTGAATTAGTATTTTAACAAGAACAATATATTAATTTTACTAAATTGGAAGCATCGACCGACGGTGTTAGCTTGTCCAGATTATTAATTTAAGCACCATAAATGTTGTCTTCATTTTTTACATGGCAATATCATATAAACATTAAAACAAAACCAAATCCTCTGCCTAACGGATTGTTACGTGTTGCTTAAGTTTATCATAAACGTCTTTTTTATGGTTTAATTTAGAATTAAAAATACGAAACCAAACTTAATAAAATAAAAACTAAAAAAAAATTGGATACTGAAAATTGTAATTTTAAACCCAGAAAAGGAACCATTTCGTAAATTACTTTATAAATATGTATTATTAGTTACATAATAAATACTACATACATGTTTTCTAACTCCCACGCTTAAAATTAACTAAAAGACCATAACAGTTAAAGCTTCAACCATTCTTCAACTATTCAATGCAAAGTAGCATGTTAACTGTATTGATATGTATACATACGCCCATTTCAATATAGGTATTTATACTTAAACGTTGTTTCAAAAATGTGTAACGTTTCTATGAATTAGCTGCAACTAACCTATAATTTATTATTCATTTTAATCTGTTACTGGGTTGCAGAATTATCGAATACTGGACAAGCAATAACCAAAAGTCCGTTAACTCTGTCAAACCATCTTTTTTTCTTTTACTTGTACATTCCTAACTTTCTTATTAGTGTGTTTTATTGTTTCATTAATCTGCATAAATTTCAAATATATAAACATACTTAACATCTAAATTTCTAAAACATATCATGATAAAAATGATCTCTTTCAAATTGATGTTTCGCATAAAACCATATAAAACGCTAGCAAAACTTTAACCACATTTGGAAAAAATACCCATAATAGGAAAGAAAAATAATAATAATCTATTACTAAATTGTTCATATTTATAGTAAAATACAATTGTTGAATTAAAATAATAATAATTGTTAGTTTACGCATATTTTTTTATTATTGGCATTAAAGAAGCTTGCAGATCCTTTCTTTTTGAATAAAATTCTTCTTTACTTTCAGCAGTGGTCTCTTTTAACCATTTAAGTGTGGTTTGGCACTTCTCCAAAACTGTGGCTTTCTCTTGTTCATCTCGCACAATTGTATTTGCTTGCTTTATATGATCTATACAATAGTTTTTCAAATTTGTTTTAGCTAAAATAATTACTTTCTTTTTCCCATCTTCTTCATTCATTTCTTGTGCTTTTTTAATCATATTTGCAATCTCGATTTCAGGAAGTCGTCCTTTCTCTATTTCAACGGTCAGTGTATTATTGCCTGCATCAGTAAGTTCTTTAGCTGTCACAGATAAAACACCATTTGTATCTACTTCAAAAGTGACAAATAATTCAGACTGTCCACGTGGTTTTGGTTTAACTCCTGATAACATAAATTCTCCAAGTTTATTATTATCCTCTGTTAAAACACGTTCTCCTTCATAAACAATAATTTTTACTCTGGTTTGGTTATCTTTTTGATTGCTGTAACGTTTCGTTTGTATAAATGGAATTTGTGTATTTCGTGGAACAATAACACTCATGACACCGCCGACTGTTTCCACACCAAGTGATAGTGGAGCGACATCTAATAGCAGAAGAACTCCAGTGACCTCACTATCGCAACCATCTAAGATAGCTGCTTGGACTGCTGCACCTAAAGCGACAGCTTCCATTGGATTTAATGATGTGTCAATATTTTTTCCGTTAAAGAATTCTTGTAGCATATTTCGGATTTTCGGCATACGAGTTGTTCCACCAACAAGTAAAATATCATCAATGTCATTTTTTTGAAGACCAGATTGTTGCAAACAATCGTCTAAACAATCCATTGTCATTCGAAAAAGTGAATCACAAAGTTCTTCTAATTTTTCTCTAGTAATACTAGCGTAAAAGTCATGCGATTGATAAAGATCGGCAATATCAATGTTGGCTGTTGTTGCAGATGATAATTCTTTCTTAACCCTTTCACATTGCATACGAAGACGTCTTAAAGCTCTGGGTTCGTTTGTGATATCTAAGCCATATTTGTCTTCAAATTCTCTTGAGAAGTAATTCAACAATATTGAATCAATATCATCACCACCTAAATTATTGTCCCCATTTGTTGATTTTACTTCAAGAATTCCACGATCGTATGACAAAATCGATACATCAATTGTACCGCCACCAAAATCGTAAACAACTATATGGCGAGCAGTATTGTCTGATTTATATTTCTTATCGATACCATAGGCTAAAGCTGCAGCTGTTGGTTCATTAATCAGTCGAAGCACATCAAGGCCAGCAATTTTGCCGGCATCTTGCGTTGCTTGTCTTTGAGAATCTTTAAAATGAGCAGGTACTGTAATCACTGCTTTAGTGACAGGTTTATTCAAATAGTTCGTGGCGCAATCTTTAAGTTTTTCTAAAATCATTGCACTGATTTCTTCCGGAGTAAATGTATTTTCACTTCCATTGCGAGAAATCGCTATTTTAGGCTGACCATTAACGTCAATAATATTATATAAATATGTATCGATGCTATCTTGTACATCATCATATCGGCAACCAATATATCGTTTCACTCCTAAAATAAGAGACAATTTTATGTTTAAATTTTCGGATTATAACGAAACAAACGACAAGACAAATTCAGATATGGTAATAATTTTAGTATGATAATGTAACCCTACAATGAGTAAAGTCTGTAAAAAAGTTTAAATGCTCGATTTACACGCAATAATACTTCTTCTTAAGATTAAATTATCATACTATGATTATCCCTACGTCTATTCTTTCTTTTTCTTATTTATTTAATTCAATTAACCATGCTACTAACATAGTTTGCAACAGTAAATTATTTTCATATTTCTCTATTAAAATGGGCTGATTCGGAAAAAAAGCATTTATTTAAAACGTAGTTGACTTTCATAATGAATTTGTTTTGCAAATCGTAATTTTATGTACTTCGCCTATAATATTCAAATATTTTCTAAAATTAATTATTATTACACTTGGTAAAGCTAATGCTATATTTTATTTTTGTGAAGATGTGAATGTAAAGGGTTTTTCTGGCACCCCACATGTTGGGAATAGGCATTAAGTTATGTATGTATGTATGTTTTAATATGTTATGTAGTAGTTGTAGGTAATGTTATCTAGTAATATATCAGCATTTGTAAAAAATAATTATGTTATTCAGAGCAAACAGAGAAAAAAAAATATTTTAGGATATGTATACAAATATGTCTATTACACAGATATTGACAGTTAATATATTTATATCTATACTTTCTTAGTATATAAATATATTAATCACTGATATATATTACTCTCAGTGTATATATTGGCCAACATAACTAACTTTATATTCATCATAAACTAAAAAATCCTTAGTATTAATATACTAGCAGTAATTTTTTTTTTTTCTCTGAGAAATTTTAACTTTTATATTATTTTTATTATATACTATCAAATCTAAATATCTGCATGCTGGCCGATGTTTTCATAATGTTCTACACATTACTATATTGATGCCAATCATGTGTGTACTTCGTGTCATTAGAAAATATATTTTAACTACTTAGTATAAAATGTAGAAGCACATTTTACCTAGAATAGTATTAGTTGGATTAAAAATCGAGTCTATTTTCGCTTTATCGCCTATATTTCGTCCCTCAATCTCATCAAAAGAGACAACAGATGCCATCGTGTTCGAACCATCTTCGAGAGGAATGACTGTTGCTTTGCCATTTTTGAATACAGCTACGCAGGAAAATGTAGTGCCTAAATCAATCCCAACTGTTGATGCTTCCATTTTCTTTACTGGATATCTATACAAAATAAACTAAATTCGTGTAACTGTAACATCTACTTTATCTAATAACTAAATTAATTTATCTTAGCATCAAATATAGAAATCGGAAATTATGTCTAAAAATTTAAATTTGTTTTTTATTTCTTACATTTTTTTCTTATATAAAAGTTATACAGACTACTCGGAATAGTTTAAGCGATATGCGCAGAAAAGTGAGTGACACTAAGAAAGAAAAGGACAAGAAAGTAAGGAAATACAAGTGTAATTCAAAACTGATAACGTATTTATTAGTTTATCATAAGATTATTTCAACATACGCCGATAAAAGAAGCATTGGCCTTCGGTGAGCTGCTACGCTTGGCGTGACAAATTATGAATTACAATTTACATAAGTACAATAACCGCAATATCACTGACATTTTTGACAGCTGTCGATTAATTAGATTTTTTTCAATTCATCATAGTTAAGGAATTAAAAAAATATGTTGTTAGTAACATCAAATCAAGGATTTTATCCATTTATTAAATATTTGTTAACAATTTTAAGTTTTCATTATTGAAAAAAATGTATAAGCCAAAAAAATATTGAAATTTCTTGTATATTTTTTTGACATTTTCAAAAAAAATCTTAAATCAATGTTTAAGGTCGTTGTTTTTTATGGAGCCCAAAATCTAAAATAAATTTATATTTAAAATGCGAACGGTATGAATTGTGTACCCATAGATTATGTATACCAAATTTGGTTGTATCTTAAAAGGAAAAAGAGCGACAAAAATACCATAAATAGCTAAAAAAAAAATGTATATTACCTTTCTTCTATCACCAAATTAGTTATATTTTATCTTTTAAGTAGAATAAACCATATTTCATAACCACAATATTTCATTTATGATACTACTAAAAAATATATGAACGATACTATCAGTATTACGCAAAATTATCGATATCATAGCTAGTTCTTAATAATCTATTGATAAAGAATGTTATCATAACACACATATAAGTATTTGCAAGACTTATTAAACATGTTTGAACGAATAAATATTTAATATATCAATTTATATACCTATTTGAATTCTTAAAAAATGACTAATCTTGTAGATGTTGGTTCTGTAATTTATGTAGATTTTAATAATACTAACAAAAGTATTTGCATTTTAAAACGTTTTTCTATAAAATTATTATTTAACGAAACCTCGCTATTCAATATTGTGAATAATTATTAATTCAACCATCAATCGACAATAAGAAAACATTAAGATTGGTAGCCTAGCCAGTCCATCGATTTCTTGATTTTCGGTAAGATAAGTAACTAATAATCAACGGAAAATCTTGCGAACCATTAAATAATAATTTTTATAGTTAAATATTTTAAATGCACTTGAAAAATGATTACTATTCCTATGGACTTGATACCTCATGTAATTTGAATTGTATCAATCCTTTTACGTAAACTTTTCTCTAGACTCATTATAGTCAGAATAGCACCAATAAAAAAATAACATTTCTCTATACTGAAAGTTTTTACCTATTTATTGTTTTAACGACATTTCAAAATCAATCGCGCTTTGCGTTATAAATAAGTAATTAAATGCGGAAGATATTTTGTTATATAATTACTTCATTGCGAGTCAAAATTTAATAAACATATATTTAATAGGTCTAATACTGAAAAACAACACGTAATGTAATACATTATTTTCTGGATATAGGAGTTAATGTTATTCACATTAATAGATAGTTACATAAACTTTATAAAAAAAATCATTATCTTAAATTCAAACATATTTTTTTATTATTGGTAAAATAGCCGCATGGAGTTCCTTTCTTTTGGAATTATATTCTTCTTTACTTTCGACAGTACCACTTGCTACCCAACGTAGTGTGGTTTCACATTTATTTATAATTGCTACTTTCTCTTCAGCATCTCGTACTATTGTGTTTGCTTTATTTAAATTATCATAGCAATAGTTTTCTAAAACTGTTTTGGCTATAATAATAACTTTTCTTTTCTCATCTTGTTCTTTCATTTCTTGTGCTTTTTTAATCATATTTGCAATCTCAATTTCAGTAAGCCGTCCTTTTTCTATTTCAACCGTCAGTGTATTGTTACCTGCATCGGAAAGTTCTTCAGCTGTCACAGATAAGACACCATTTGTATCTACTTCAAAAGTGACAAATAATTCAGCTTTTCCACGTGGTTTGGGTTGAATTCCTGATAGTATAAATTCTCCAAGTTTATTGTTATCTGCTGTTAATGCACGTTCACCTTCATAAACAATAACTTTAACTTTAGTTTGATTATCTTTCTCATTGCTGTATCGTTTCATTTGCTTGAGTGGAATTTGGGAATTCCTTGAAATAATTACACTCATGACACCACCGGCTGTTTCTACACCAAGTGACAGTGGAGCAACATCTAATAACAGAAGAACTCCAGTAGAACTACCATCGTCACCATCTAAGATAGCTGCTTGAACTGCTGCACCTAAAGCAACGGCTTCCATTGGATTCAGTGATGTGTCAATATATTTTCCATTAAAAAAGTTTTGCAACACTTCTCTTACTTTTGGAATACGGGTTGTTCCACCAACAAGTAAAATATCATCAATGTCACTTTTTTCAAGTTTGGCTTCGTTTAAAGCATCTTCTATACAACCTAACGTCATTCGGAAAAGTCCATCACAAAGTTCTTCAAATTTGTCTCTAGTGATACTAGTATAAAAATCAATCTCGTTATAAAAATCATCAAGATCAATACTCGCTACTGTTGTAGATGACAATTCCTTTTTAATCTTTTCACATTGCATACGAAGGCGCCTTAGAGGTCGTGGTTGATTTTTAATTTCTACGCCATGTTTTTCTTCAAATTCTTCAACGAAATAATCCACCAACTTAGAATCGATATCATCACCGCCTAAGTTATTATTTCCACTAGTTGAATTTACTTCAAGTATTCCATTATCATGTGTCACAATTGAAACATCGAAGGTACCACCGCCAAAATCATAAACAACTATATGACGGACTGTTTTGTCTGATTTATATTTATCATCGATACCATAAGCTAAAGCCGCAGCTGTTGGTTCATTAATCACTCGGAGCACATCAAGACCAGCAATTCTACCGGCATCTTGCGTTGCTTGCCTCTGTGAATCTTTAAAATTAGCTGGTACTGTAATTACAGCTTTAGTGACATGTTTCTTCAAATAATTCTCGGCGCAATCTTTGAGTTTTTCTAAAACCATAGCACTTATTTCTTCTGGAGCAAATGTCTTTTCTTCTCCTTCTGTGCCTATTACTATTTTTGGTTGATTATTTTCGTTAATAATTTGATAAAGGACATTTTTGATATCTTTTTGTACTTCTTCCTTATCGTAACGGCAACCAATAAATCGCTTTACTCCTAAGTATAAAAAGCGTATCAATCATTTAATTTTGCATATAGATAGAAGAAGCTTCTTCTAACTTTTAAATCATTGTCAATTAGTAAAAATTCTCTTAAATTATATAAGTAATATGCGAAGTAAGTTGTTTCTTTATTCATCAATCATCAGTTTTGCTTTTAGTACCATTGCGTATTTATGAAGTTAAACTTCTATATAAGTTTATTTAAAAAAACAAAATAGAAACATAAAAAAATTTGAAGACATAGGTTTCAAATATCAGTTAATGATATATTGATGTTTATATAAAATATTTATCTATTAGTTGGCATTTCTTATTCTGAAAACTGGTGTAATTTATTATCTTCAGTTTATAATATGATATGGATACTTATTGTAATTAGCAAACTAAAAGCTATTAATATTTGATATACATAAGTATATATAATAATTAAACATTAATGCGTTTGTGTCTGTAAGTCGCCTATGTATTGGTGATCAATTAACAACTTCGTTCATGATTTATGTGTACTTACTTAGAAATGTCCCCCAATAGTAAAGTTTAATGATAATAAAAACTTAATAGATTAACACATAGATTAGATTATTTCAAACTGACAAGGAGATTTGACCATTCTATTCTAAGTAATGATTCCCAGCATATGAACATTTATTAATAAAAATAAATAAAATAGTACACGTTTACCTGAAATAGTGTTTGTTGGATTAAGGATAGATTCTTCCTTCGCTTTATCTCCTATTTTGCGGCCGTAAATTTCATCAAAGGACACAACTGATGCCATTGTATTCGAATCATCTTCAAGTGGAATGATAAATGGTTTGCCATTCTGCATTAGGGCTATACAGGAATATGTTGTTCCTAAATCAATTCCAACCGTACGTGCTTCGTCCATTTTATATATCACAATTGGAAGTTAACCTTTTCACCAATATTATTATATCTAACTTATTAAACAAATATATTATCTATAGATATAATTGAAATTTAAGATACTATATTTATCTCTTATCTTATGTATAACGCGAAAACCACAATATTTGTGTAAAAAAAATAAATTAAATAATGCTATTTCTTATATATTCAGATATTTTTATTTATTAGTGTCGAAATTACTAACAAAATAATAAAAAAATAGTACACAATAAGTTCAGCGACGGTTTAGCTAAACTTAAGAAATATTACAACTGAAATATTTAATTTTGTGAATCTTAAGTTTACAATTAAATTTCAACTGTTCTACAGTATATACATAGAATTTTTCTTTAAATGTTATAAAATTCAAGAAAGCTTAAAATTTGTATGAATTTTCAAAAACTATGTAATATTAAATATATAATTTAGTTATAGGGTTGCAGATATTGTACACTTCTGTTATTTTCTCTTCATACGTATTCTTTGTCTCATTTTCATGATGTGTCAGCCGCTTCAATACTTCATCACATGTTTGCTTTACTTTTGAATGGTGCTCTTTCGACATTCGATTACCTAGGTTCTTTACTAAGTATAAAGTATCTGTACAATAAAATTGAAGCTTGTTTTTTGCCTTAATATTTTTTCCCCACTCCAGGTCTGCAATGCGGAATTGGTTGGCTTTCACTATCATAGTTAATATATCCGCATCAGCCAAACAATTGGGAAAAGGAGCACGAGTGAAACTGCACTAGGAATATTTGGTGATGATAGAGTAAATGATAACGGTTTTAGGATATTAGCTTTTTGTTTGGAGTATGGACTCTTCGTGACTAATTTATGCTTTAAGCATATTAGGTCACACATATATACATGGGAGAATGTAACTCTAAATCAGAGAAGTGTGATTGATTTAATAATTTGTGACGAACGTTTGCGAAGTGTGGTTGTCGATACGCGAGTGAGACGTGGAGCTGAGCTAAGTACGAATGATCATTATTTAGTTGTTTCGCGTATGAATTTAGCACAAGGTTGGTGCAAAAAAGTAAAAAAGACTGAGTGTATGATTCGAATAAAATCTGCTCGTTTACAGTGTGAGTCAGTTAAGGAAGAATATGCATGTAAGTTGAATGTTGCTTTGTCTACGTTTGTTTCAAATTATTGGAATGAGTTTAAGACGGCAGTTGTCTGTCTCTGTGTGTGTGTGTGTGTTTGTGTGTGAGGCTGTGTTTATGTGTGTGTGGGTATATACATGAGTGTATTAGTGCATTCTACAGCATAAACTTTGAAGGGGAAATTATATAAATTAAGATTTGTATACACCTAGCACGAAAACTTTAATCTTTGAAACGAATATTCAAACTGGAAGTGCATGTTTATTCTAATTATTGTGTTTTGCAGATTCTGCAATATTTTCAAAACGGCTACACTTAGAGTAAAAATAGTCACAATTAAAATGAAAGATATTAATATTTTGCACAACCAGTTACAAGAAAATAAAAAAGACTCAAAAAATTTGACATTTATCATCTTTTGTCACAAATATACTTAGTGAAAAAGCGTTTCAAAAGTTAGTAAAACATTAAAAATATTATATATAAATATTTTGTTAGGTTCATTTGGTAACTAAAAATCGGCCGACCATAATAATTTCTAATGAATAATTATGTTTCCTTAAATGTTTCAAATCTTGTGTTTTAATATCCTTTTTATTTAAACAAAATACACCTACTACGTATAAGAAAGTCCAGTGCAAGACACTGGATATGTTTCTTAGGAAAGAAAAGTATAATGATGTGACAAGGTGATCGCACTTTATAATTTTATTACTTATATCAATCAATGCTTATATCTATAAACTTATACACTGAGTCTTGGAACTCATTTGAAATTAAAAAATAATATGTCACGATAGCCTACAAAATTAGTTGAACAAACTCGTTATATAGCTACAAATTTTCTATTTGAATAAATATTTAAAAATTTAAATATAATTTTGGTAAACCGATAGTCCACATTTGGTTTTACTTTGTGCGATTACAATTTAATATGTTTTACAAGATGGCATATACATGGTATATTTTAAGAAAACAATTTAACTATCGGATTACAAATATTGAACACTTCTTTTCTTTTCTCTTCATAGGTATTTTTTGACTCGTTTTTATGATTTGTTAACCATTCCAATACTTCATCACATTTCTGAGTTAATTTCGAACATTGTTCGTCTGTCATTCTATTTGCTAGATTTTTTTTGAAGTATAATATATCTGCACAGTACAAATTAAGTTTGTTTTTTGCCTGGGTATTTTCTTCCCACTCTTTATCCGCCGCACGAAATTGATTCGCTTTTTCAATCATAGCTCGTATATCCGCATTACTTAAACTATTCTTTTGCATATCAATGTCGATAGATTTGACAATATTATTATTCTTTTCTACTGCAGTAACTTTTAAAATACCATCTGTGTTTATGTTAAACGTAATATATACCGGAATATCTCCTGTTGGAGCTGGAGTAATACCATCGAAACGAAATTTTCCTAATAAACTATTTTCGGATACTTTTTTTCTCTCACCTTCATAAACAGCAATACTCATATTTGTTTGATTAGGAGCAGCTGTATAATATGTTTTAGTATTTTCAGTTGGAATCTGCGTATTACGAGGTATTAAAACACTCATAATTCTACCTAATGTTTGTACTCCTAGAGATAAAGAGTTTACATCCAACAGAAGTAGTGATCCAATTACCTCTGAATAAGCGCGTTCTTTGTCTAATATAGCTGCTTGGATACTTGCTCCAATTGCAATTGCTTCATCAGGATTCAAGGATAAATTCAATGTTTTACCTTCGAAGAAATCTTTTAACATTTCACGAACTTTATTAATTTTTGTTGAACCTCCTACTAAAACGACTTCGTCTATTTCAGAAACTTTCAACTTTGCATCATCTAAAGCGACTTGTACAAGATCAAGCGTTTTCTCAATAAAAGGAATACATATTGCTTCAAATTCCGATCGTGTCATGCACTCATCCAAATCAAAATTAGCAGTAAGGTCAGGAATATCAATTGATGCTTTGTCCTTATTTGATAATACTTTCTTCAATTTTTCACTTTGTACTCGCAAACGTCGAATTGCTCGGCGCTCAAATTCTAAGCTTGTGTTATATTTAGTTTCGAATTTCTTCACAAAATGGTCAACTATTAGTTGATCAATATCATCTCCTCCTAATTGTGTATCTCCATTGGTGGCTTTAACTTCAAAAATACCATCATCGATATTTATGATTGATACATCGAAAGTGCCTCCACCAAAATCGTATACAAGTATATTGCAAGAATTTTGTTGGCTTTTATAATGTTCATGAATTCCATATGCTAAAGCAGCCGCTGTTGGTTCGTTTATGATGCGAAGTACTTCTAATCCTGCAATTCTGCCAGCATCTATGGTAGCTTGACGTTGTGCTTCATTGAAATGAGCTGGAACGGTGATCACAACTCTTTTAACATCCGTATCTAGATATTCATCTGCACATGCTTTTAGTGTTTCTAGAATACTGGCGCTTACTTCTTCTGGGCTGAAGCAGTGTTCGTCACCTCTGAAGTAGACTTTAAATCTTGGGCAATCATTTTCGTTTATTATTTCGACGGGATAGTTTTTCAAGTTTTTTTTCTTCAAATCCTTATATCGTTGACCCATGAAGCGTTTCACACCTAAAATTAACGAACATTTGAAATTGCTTATTATTTGTACTAGGTTAACACACACAGATTTATTTGCAAGGCTTATTAAACGAATTTGAGCGTTGTCCCAAGAAATACTTTCTATTATACATATATGAAATATAGGTTTTTAAATACGAATAAAAATTGTGTTCATCTTATAATTATATATAAAATACAACTGCCTAGGTTATACAAGCTCTAAGTCACTAAATCTATAATATAAATAAATAAACTTTGATTCTTTCGAAGTGATCCGAGTAATTTTTCAAATAGTAATATCAACTGAATAATAATAATATGACTTATTATATCCATAATAATTGATATTATTTAGCATTTCTTTGAGGAGATTGGCGTAAAAGTAAATTTACCAATAAGTTAATTATTGTTGTTTTTCAATGAATCTGAATTATGTAAGCCAATGTTCGAAAACCACATTATCATATTTCATTTATTATAACGGTCATAACAAATGAAATGTGGTTTATTCCAAATTATAGGTATTATGTAATGTCACACGTGATCAAAAGGTGCATATGAATCTTGAATGTTACACAAAGATGGTTTACATTTTTCTTGTCTTAGAAGCAAAGATTCGTTATTGCATAATACCTATGTGATCTGGAATAGACCTTATTTATTTACCACACACTGTTGATGCGGGATCAAGAGAAAAGTTCTCTTTCGCCGAGTTTCCAATAATTCTTCCATCTTCAGTATATGAAACTACAGAAGCCATAGTTTTCACTTTATCTTTCACCTCAATAACATGCGCCTTGTCATCTTTAAAAACAGCCACACAAGAGAATGTAGTCCCTAAATCAATACCGATCACGGGCGCTTCCATTGTAATCACTACAAAATCATCGCATAGTTATATTATTTTATAATCAACTTATCTGCTATTTTGAAATATTGAAAAAGTTGTTACTTATCATATAGATAACAATACTGATAACTTTTTGTTTCGAAATTTCTACTTAGAAATTTGTAAGTGTAATCTTGCTGTAATTAGACATACCACATTTTCAAAGTAATGTGAAGCCTACTAACCACTTATTGCAATAACTAAAAGTAATGTCATCGTCACGCGTTTTGCAGCCCCAAATGAATCATTTAATTGTATGTATATAACGTTGTAATTATTTAAATAATACGTGTTTCAAACTCATGAAATCCAAATAAGTGACCCTACAGTAAAGGATTAAATAAAGTCATAAAAGTAAGAATCGTGTTCTGTATTTTAAAAATACATATATCAAATAAATATTTGTAACTTAAACTAGTTATTATATAGAATACCAAAATATATAAAAAATTATCTAATTTATATGCGAAATTAAATTTATATTGTTTATTCTAATAGTCTAATTAAACTGATACATTATTCTGTAGAACATTTACTTGTACTTAAAATAACTGGAAATAACATTAATATAAACATTATTTTTAACGCTGTTACCTATATCAAAACCATCATGGGTGGATTTAAATAGTTCTAACACTCTAAGTCTTAGCGAACAATTAAGTATTATCTTAGTATTAATTTGATTATCGAATCTTTATAACATTTTATATATTGTTTGAACTTAAATGCTGATTAGTTGTGAAAGAGAAAGTACATTAAATATTTACATACATATATATGTATGTAGTACCTACGAGTATATGCTTCTTAGTGAATGCTCAATAGCTGTCGTCTTGCTTGTATATTTAAATTTATAAGTACAATTTTATAAGTGAATGACAAACATTATAGACTTCTTTCTTTTTCCTTGCGTAAATTTCTTTATCTTCTTCTCCATTAATCTTCGCCCATTTTAAAACCTCGTCACATTTTAATAAAACAATTTCTTTATGCTCATTTGTTACTGATGCGCGTAATGTCTCGGTCACCATGTGTTTCAATTCAAGACAATAATGTTCTAAATGTAGGCAAGCTGAAATCTTTTCTTCCCATTTTGCATCTTCTTTACGAAGCTTCGCTGCTTCTAAAATTAGTCCCTCAATTTCGCCATTGCTCAACCTATTTTTATCCATATGTATATCCAGAGACATTGAAATATTCTTTTTTGTTTCAGTAGCAGTTACATTCAAAATACCGTCGGTATTGATTATAAAAGTAATTAAAATCTTTGGTTCATTTCGTGGCGCTGGTTTAATTCCTTTCAATGAAAATGAACCAAGTAAACAATTTTCGTTTACTTTCATTCTTTCGCCTTCAAATACAGAAATTCGCACTGATTTTTGTTTATCAAATGCAGTTGAATACTCTTTCGTTATTTCGGTTGGAATAGCTGTATTACGAGGTATTATTATATCCATGACTCCTCCAACCGTTTCAACTCCTAGCGATAAGGAAATCACGTCCATCAAAAGGAGTGATCCCAATATTTCTGAATCTTGATAGTTATTATCCAATATAGCAGCTTGAACAGCTGCACCAATTGCAACTGCTTCATCTGGATTTTGGGATAAATTCAGTTTTTTTCCATTAAAAAATCGTTGTACCATTTTGCGAACTATTGGCATTCTTGTTGTTCCTCCAACTAGGACTACCTCGTCTATCTCCGAAATAGACATGTTTGCATCATTTAAAGCATCTTGTACATACATAAGAGTTTTTGTAATTAACGGAATGCAAAGTTGATCAAATACTGTTCGGGAAATACCACTGAAAAAGTCTATACCATCGTGAAGACTGTCAATTTCAATTGCTGATTTTTCGCTGTCCGACAAATTTTTCTTCAAATTTTCACATTTTAATCGCAATCGTCGAATTGCACGACGGTCATTCATTAATTTTAGATTATATCTCGAATTAAATTCTTGTACAAAATAATTAACTAGCAGTTCATCAATATCATCTCCACCTAAACGTGTATCTCCAGTAGTTGATTTAACTTCAAAAATACCATCATCAATACTTATAATAGAAACGTCAAATGTACCGCCACCAAAATCATAAACAAGCACTTGGCATGCATCGTTTTGATTTTTGTATTTTTTATGAATGCCATATGCCAAAGCAGCAGCTGTAGGTTCATTTATGATGCGTAATACATCTAGACCAGCAATTCTTCCTGCATCTTTAGTAGCTTGACGTTGAGAATCATTAAAATGAGCTGGAACTGTAATGACGGCTTTTGTAATTGCCATATTTAAACATTTCTCAGCGGATTCTTTCAATTTTTCTAGAATTGTCGCACTGACTTCTTCTGGACTGAACAGACATTCTGCTCCATTTAGTTCAACCTTGTATCTGGGACTATCATTATCATCAATTATTTCCACTGGATATTTATGCAATGTGTTTTCTTTGACAATATCTTTATAGCGACAACCAATTATACGTTTGACAGCTATGGACATGAAAAATATAAATTAATATAAATTTGTGTTTAGATCAATAAATTATATTTGCTAATTGCATCATGCCAATTGGTCTAAAGGGGTACCAGTTATTTTGTAAACAATCAAAACAACGATCCGAACAACAATTGAAATAATAAACAAAACAACAACCGAAATAGCAATCAATTTAAACAGAGAACATTTCGGAATTATATAATTTAATGTAAGTAATAAATCATATCAACTATGCCTGTCAATTTTTAACAGGAAAACAAAATTGGCATTTTACATCAATTGTCAAAAGTATAAAAAAGTATTAGTAACATATTAAATATATTGACATTAATGAATAAAATTCTGTTAGATATTTAATTTATTTTCATTTATTATTTATAAATATATTTTCATAAGTTTTTAAAATTTTGGCATTTAGTATAATTTCTATCTATAATAATATAATGCACTTATATTTTACATATATCAAACTGGAAACAGGTAGAATAGGTTAACAAGCACTTCTTGATTTGCAATTAAATAGCTTGCAAACCTGAAACACTAAAAATATGAAAATTTCTAATATGGGTACCGAAATTAAATGAGGAATATTTATAAACTATTAAAATTCCTCCTTTAGTCGCATAGAATGGAGAAAACAATCTCTAAGAAGAAAGGAGTAAGTGTAAACAAATGGAAAACTGTAATTTAACACCAACGCCACTGAAAATGATAAAAAATTGAATTTAAATACCTGCAGCGTTTTGCATTGGGCTTTCATACATATATATTATTATAAAATATTGACATAACAACAAATTTGCTGTGAACAAACACCTCTTTGGTTACGTGGTTATGTTGATACAAAATAAAATCATATTATTATTTATAGCATACCATAAATAGTTGATGTAGGATCATACAGAAAATTTTCTTTTGCTTTGTCACCAATTACACGTCCGTTTTTTGTGTACGAGACCACTGATGCCATCGTTTTCAACCCATTGTCAATTTCAATAATAAGAGGTTTTTCATTTTGTATTACAGCGACACAGGAATATGTTGTGCCCAAATCGATTCCAATTGTTGGCTCTTCCATCGTTCCTAACGACACTCACTACTTTAGTTTCTACTTAAACCTTTTATTTTTGTCAACATGTTATCAGTAAATATTTATCAAAAAGATAAGTATTACCTATTATGGAAATCATGTAAAATATCTGATATGAACAGCACATACCTTTCCTATAATTTCTGGGCAGAATTATATATATATTTGTTGAATTTTGTAAGCTTTTACTATGTGAAACTCCATGATAATTTAGGAAAAAAGTTTTTTAAAAATTACACAGTGTTAAGTTTCACTAATTTAACATTTATTGACGACTAGTTTCACCAACTATGTGGCATCTTCAGGTCTTAACTCTAAGTTTAGAGTTAAGACCTGAAGATGCCACATAGTTGGTGAAACTAGTCGTCAATAAATGTTAAATTAGTGAAACTTAACACTGTGTATTTTTAAAAAACTTTTTCCTAAATTATATATATATATATATATATATATATATATATATATATATATATATATATATCCTCTTCTCCTCTGAAGGTACCGAACCGATTTCAACCAAATTTGGCACACATATTGTGTAGGAGCCCAATTCCGTCCAGTCGTAAATTAAATCTAATCAGAGCCGTACTTAAGCAGATATTGGGCTCACAAAAAAATGTACATATTAAAAAGCACTTAGAAAAATATCAATTATTTGTATTTGATTGAAGCAAAAGTAGTTTATAAGGATAGAGTTGAATGGCGATAGATTGTCAAGATATGAATGGATGTAAAGGTTTCCCATATGATGGAAATAGGCATGATGTTATGTATGTATGTTAAATTTTTAAACAAATGTTGTGTATAATATTAATATCTTTCATTTTGAATACTACTATATTTTCTGTAAGTGCAGCCGTTTTGGAGATATTGCAGAATTCCCAAAAAATGGCTGGAGTAAACATGCACTACCAGTTTGAATATTCTTTTCAAAAATATGAGGTTTTCTTCCAAACCATATACATGTTTTCAGTTTCATGATTATAGCATTGGCAGTTTTGGCTGTAGAGCGTTCACACACACACAGGCGGAATTTCGAAACCTCAGATTCGACTCAGAAGTCAGGTGTATTTCCGTTAAAAACTCGAATTCGAAAATGTTCATAATTACAATTCTTCCTTATATACATTCGTATAAGAATGTAGAAAGTGTTTTACTATCAAAACAATATACTTATGCTTGATTATAAAATCAATTGCTTCGATTATAAATGTTTTTTTTTAAATCAATAATTGTATATTATTAAGGAAATATTAAACGGCACCGCAACTGTATTTTTAGGATTATTTTTTCCATTAATTGTGTGGTTATATTTGTTTATATGGTAAATATATCATGAAATGTAAAGGGACACACCCTGTTTTATTGTTCCATTTCGCCATTATTCATATAAAAGCAAATTGATTATAATGATTAAGATAAGTGAAGCTAATAAAGTTGCAGCTAGCACCATCTATGAAAAATGTTGTATACTAAAACCGTAAATTTGTCTAGTAAAATAGTGACGTTGCACATCTTTGCTAAATCGTTAAAACAAATTTGGAAAGTTTGAATTAGATATAATAAAAAATTATTATATAACATACAAAATTCAATGAAAAATGTAGAGGAAATTCAAATGAAAATGCATTAATTCTTTCAAATTGTTCAAATTTTATTCAAGTTAATTTCAAATTCGATGACAACAAAATTCTTTGGAGAAATAAATAACGTAAATAAGCAATGTTTAGCTATAATACTGCGAACAGGAATGAAACAAAATGTAGAAAGAGACATAAGGAGAACAAGACATAACATCCATCAAAAAGATCGAATAATTTAATCAACTTCCTCGATGGTTGGGCCACCAGCGCCTCCGGCACCAGGTGCACCGGTGCCAGCTGCACCGCCAGCACCTGGGAAGCCACCAGGCATACCGCCCGGCATACCTCCTGGCATGCCACCGGCTCCCTGGTACAACTTAGTGATGATTGGGTTGCACACACCTTCGAGTTCCTTCTGTTTGTGCTCATATTCTTCTTTGTCAGCCAGTTGGTTGCTGTCCAACCACCTGATCACTTCATTACACTTCTCCATAACGGTGTTCTTGTCAGCTTCAGTGATCTTATCTTTTAACTTGTCGTCTTCCATGGTACTCTTCATGTTAAAGCAATAAGATTCCAAAGCGTTCTTGGCAGAAATTGTGCTCTTTTGTTTGTCGTCCTCGTTCCGGTATTTCTCGGCTTCGTTGACCATCCGTTCGATGTCTTCCTTGCTTAGACGACCTTTGTCGTTGGTGATTGTGATCTTGTTCTCTTTGTTAGTGGACTTTTCGATGGCAGTTACGTTCAAGATACCATTGGCGTCAATGTCAAATGTGACTTCGATTTGTGGAACGCCACGTGGTGCTGGTGGAATGCCAGTAAGTTCGAATTTGCCCAAAATGTTGTTGTCTTTCGTCATCGCGCGTTCACCTTCGTACACTTGGATCAAGACACCGGGTTGGTTGTCTGAGTAAGTGGTGAATGTTTGAGTTTGTTTTGTTGGAATGGTTGTGTTACGTTTGATCAGGACAGTCATGACGCCACCAGCTGTTTCAATACCCAGAGACAGAGGTGTGACATCAAGCAACAACAAATCTTGTACTTCTTCAGACTT
Source organism: Nebria ingens riversi (assembly GCA_018344505.1). Taxonomy (NCBI): domain Eukaryota; kingdom Metazoa; phylum Arthropoda; class Insecta; order Coleoptera; family Carabidae; genus Nebria; species Nebria ingens. Next base: position 105,813 of record JADQWA010000135.1, on the reverse strand, counting down.
GTCTCCGTGCAAGATGGCTGCTTGGACAGCAGCACCGTAGGCTACAGCCTCATCAGGGTTGATGGACTTGTTGAGTTCTTTTCCGTTGAAGAAATCTTGCAACAATTTCTGTACTTTAGGAATACGTGTGGATCCGCCAACAAGTACGATGTCATGGATTTGAGCCTTGTCCATTTTAGCGTCGCGTAGTGACTTCTCAACGGGTTCCATGGTGGATCGGAAAAGATCAGCGTTTAGTTCTTCAAAACGAGCTCTTGTAATTGAGGTGTAGAAATCAATACCCTCGAACAGAGAATCAATTTCAATGCTGGCTTGTGTTGAAGATGACAGTGTACGTTTCGCTCGTTCGCATGAAGTTCTCAGCCGACGTAGAGCTCGCTTATTTGTGGTAAGGTCTTTCTTGTATTTCCTCTTAAATTCTTGTACGAAATGGTTAACCATTCTGTTGTCGAAATCTTCACCTCCTAAATGCGTGTCACCGGCGGTTGACTTGACTTCGAAGATACCATCTTCAATAGTCAGGATGGAGACATCGAAGGTGCCACCACCCAAATCGAAAATGAGAACGTTACGTTCACCGACTCCCTTTTTGTCTAAACCGTAGGCGATGGCAGCCGCTGTTGGTTCGTTAATAATACGAAGAACGTTCAATCCAGAAATGGTGCCGGAATCTTTTGTTGCTTGACGCTGAGAATCATTGAAGTAAGCTGGGACTGTGATGACGGCATTTGTGACAGTTTTGCCCAAATATGCTTCGGCGGTTTCCTTCATTTTCGTAAGGACCATAGAGCTGACTTCTTCGGGGAAGAATGTCTTTGTTTCGCCCTTGTATACTACTTGAATCTTAGGTTTGCCGCCATCACTGATGACTTCGAATGGCCAATGTTTCATGTCAGATTGTACTGCAGCATCTTCAAAACGACGCCCAATAAGACGTTTGGCATCTATAAACAAACACAAAATTTATCTATATCCTTCATTCGACAAAGTTATCTTAAAAATACTAAAGTATTCTTCAGAAAATTTTAATAATCAAAGTTTATCATAAACTCCAGTCTGGCATGACTTATAATCTCATCATTTAATATTGATTTAAAACCAATTTTATTTATTCCTAACCAAAATGTTAATTGAAATATTTTCGCGTTACAATTATCTCACGAAAATTAAATTAGGAAAATAGATTTTTTTTTATTCAACAGTGTATTAAATTGCCTCTTCAAAAAATTTGTTGATATAGAATAAGATTCTGTACAAGAGAAGCGTGACTCGTCTATAGGCACTGCAGCACCGCAACAATGTATCATATATCTGAAGATCTTTAAATAACTTGATCAATTGTGTTTTCATTATAATTAAAGCAACATATGAAATTACGTTTTCTTATTTTAATAATAATAATAATAAATAAAAATAATTAAAAAAAAAAGTAGGATACTATTTTTGCCACTTTTTCCCCCTCGATAGCTTTTATGAGCAAAGCGCGTTCAATGTAGTGTATATTATTACATCATTGAAAAAAAAAACATCTAAAAACGGAATATTCAAGAAATGCTTTGCACAATTAAATAAAAAATATAATTTTTTTTATCGTATATACTTATCCGATTGTAACTATATAAAATTAATGTACCAGTAAATACAAAAATGAAATTCAGAAACAAACTAATTTTTTCTTTTAAAAATAAATAGACCAAGTCATTTATACATTTAAAACAACGATTATTTGTGCAATCCTGAATATATGATTGCATTTGTAGAAATGACTCAGCTTTAATTGCAAATCAAGCATCAGTCTCCAGTCAAATAAGATAGCAAGGTGCAAAAGTTAATTTATGAAATCATAGTCATAAATATCTAAACTGGCAGTCATATTCAACAAAGCGCCTTTGCTTAGCGGGGTTTTATTCAAAAAAAAAAAAAAAGTTTGTACTAAAATCTAAAATGTTGTATAAGTGTGAAAGTAATCGATAAGTTAAGGGCCCAATTTTTGTTTTAGGAAGGGGTACTCCTATGAACGCCGCAGTTTTAGTTCGACAATTTACCGGGAAAAACGTGGCCGTTAATTTCGCAAAAAACGGATGTATGCTTACCAAAAATTGTGTTATTGGGGTTCATGGCGACTTGATTTTTAGCGGCATCGCCGATCAGACGTTCTGTATCGGTGAAAGCCACATATGATGGTGTGGTACGATTGCCCTGGTCGTTGGCAATAATTTCAACTTTTCCATGTTGGAAAACTCCTACGCATGAGTAGGTCGTACCCAAGTCAATACCAACTGCAGGTGCTTTGGTGGCCATCTATAAAATCACGAATATAAAAATAATTATTACTCAATGTAATCAATCAGATACAAAAAATGAGTTAAAACTAATAGGAAACGTAATTGATGAACACGTGACTTTTTATGACACCACGTTTTCAGATTTCAAAACGGAAATAACCACTTTTATTCGAACTTATAACGTACGGGACAGTAATTAGTCTTTAATATATTTTAAAAGATGCGTGCCTACCTTTTATTGTGTAGTTTCTTTGGAAATTAACTTGTTAAAATTCGATGTTGATGTTTGATCATCTAAAGCCGGAAACAAAGTGAGGAGTGTTTCAAAATGGCTGGTTTTATATAGCCGCAGCCTTCGTGATTCCAGAACGTTCCACTATTTGGACCAATAGTAACGCTTCATTTCAAACATTCGTACCTTATTGGTACACTTGTGTCAGAATGCGTACAACTTCTAGATCAATTCAGGAAAATAACTAAAATATATTACGTTCAGTACCAAATACTTCTGATTAACTAGTTCAATGTCATATGTTCAAACAATGTTATTTGCATACACAAATTTATTTTTGAATAAAATACAAAGATAAACATGAACACCAAGTGATTGGCGGGAAATAGTTTTCCAGAACAAATGGTGACCGTTATTTAACGTTAACCAAAGAACATGACGTTAATCTACATATATTATAACTTTCAAAGCACAATGATGAAATTTAATTTTGTTTTACTAAATATAAAGCCATAAAGATATAGGATAAGGTTATATTTTTAAAGCTTTATTGAAATGGCGAGTTTCTTTGTTCAATCATGGGCTAGTTTCTTATATTAGATTGACCAAGTAAAAGTAGTTGATAGTAATGAATTTTAATAAAGACCATTCGGTCACCTCGCAATTTATGGAAAACGACATTGGACATTGGTTTTTCTTGATGAGTAACGACCGATATGAATAATGAATATGAACACATTTGACCTCTTGAGTTTAAAATACGAAACATGACACAAGTCGTTTTTTAAGGCTAGAAAATTAATTTAACATTCTAGAATGTTCTTACTATGTATATCATAAAACTAAATATATTATATTATCTGTAAAATTATAGATAAAATTTGCACTGGAATATTTAAACCGCAATTTCCTTAAACGAAATAAAAATAATTATAACCAAATATTAATATTTCATTTCAAGGTTACAATATACTTTATATACTAATAACATTTTTTTTTAAATTTAAAATAAGTATAAATATTATATTTTAAATACTAAAAAATTATTGTTGTTTAAAAAATAAAATGTTTAATTGTACAAAATGCATAAGCGTATAAAACAAAATCACAAGTCATTCTAATAATAGAAAAAAAAAACATTACACACACACCACGTGTACTCCCAAAGTATTTCCATGAATTATAAACTGTTTTTCAATTATTCTATAAGTCATTTATTATAAGACGTAATCATTTTGAATAGATCATAAAATAAATAACGATTCAACATTCATATTAAAATCCCAGCAAATACTTATATTAATTGATACATATCTGTTATATTCATAGAACAAAAGTCGCAAATATGTAATTGTATGCATCAATTATGTTTTTGAGTTGTGTTTGCTGCGATTAGATCGAGTAGGTACTAAATCAGACAAAATGATTAAATGTAAGAAACATTCAGCATTTATTAAAACATAATAATTTAATCAAACACATGAAAAACAAGTTACACGAAAATAAATGATTATGAATGAGCGAAATATGACTGGTACACCATTCCAACGGAAGTAGTAGCAAACCATGTAAAGCAAGTCCACCAAGTGGCAAAACCTAGTAATCCCCTAAAAACTTGTTCGGTAAATACCTAAAAAGAATAAAAGAGTTTATATTTAATTAAAAAAAAAAGCAAGATTTAAATTCCTTACAGATTTAATGGATTCTAAAGCCAAATGAAATTGTTGAGCAGATTCTTGAATTGTTTCCGCTGGTTCGGATACAAGTAAATTTTCTTTTTCTGGTATCATAGAAACGGGACATTCTTCACTACAAGGGTCAATAAATATTCCACTCCAAGTATACCCACCAAGAGTTTTGTACATTAGTGTAAAATATAAACAGATTATTAATGGTGCGATGTATTGTAATGTTACTACACATAAATAGTAAAAAACGGCTGCAATCTAAAATAATATTTATTTATCGTATGGTCGTGGATTTAATTATAAAATAACTTACCTTCTTTTGTAAATCTTTATTAGTTATTCGACCTGCTTCTTTTTTCTGATCTTCGACTCTTATTCGGGCCATGTCCAAATAAGCTTGCAGATACCATGGCATCAAAATCAGTCTTAACACGATGCATGATACAACTATTATCAAACGTAAACTTTCGAAGCCATGGCTGGTCATTCTAAAAACAATATATTAAATTCATTCATCAGATAACAAGTAAAAATTACGAGTTTCCGAAATAAATATTGCTTAATCAAATAGCAGTTTAAGAGATATCATTTCAGAATAATTACACACGCAGAAAACACCTTAAACTGGCATTTTGTAAGACCAATTATTTCTAAAATTTTATAAATTGATCACTTTTACTTGTGAACCGACGATATATTAATTTGAAATATTTGCATCAAGAGGATAAGACCTCAGAATTTACCAAAAAGACAAAAAAACTAGTCGAGTGTAGACCCAAATGTTGTTTTCTTTTTACTTTTTTATAGGGTGTATAAATAAATATTGTAGCCATAAAACATTTTGAATTCGTGATTTTCATGGAATAATTCAACCGGAAGTGGTACTGTACTTTGAGGTGTTCAATTTTTGTCAATGTTAAGGAAAACTATGCATTCATTTGACAAATACTTATTCAATATTTAGTAAATCGAAAACATAATGCTATACAATTATTCTTGATTGATTTTTTTTTGAAATAACTTCCGATTTACGTGCGATGGTTTTTTTCCAAAAAGTACTTTTATTTTTTAAGTAAATATCAAAACAAGTAATGATCTATTTTTAACCTATCAAATTGTTTTGATTGGAGAATATAATTACGTAGGTCATAGAAATTTAGAAAATTATTTTAAATGTTTGATATTGCATTATTAATAATAAATAAATAAATAAATA
>JADQWA010000135.1:45115-94052 GCA_018344505.1 Nebria ingens riversi | reverse complement strand
TATATATATATAAATAAATTTTTAGTCGAATGTAATATCTAGGTAACATATCAGAGACGTAACAAGCCCGCAACTTAATAAATATGTTACATGTGACTAAATGCTTATTGGGTTTTGAGCATTCATATTAATTAATTTCTCAATGACGTCTGTATGTTTGTCTGTATGCTGCCTACGAACGATTAATTTTCTGAATTTGAAAATGAATATTCGTGATTGGAAATACATGTTCTACGTATGATAAGTTTTATTCTCTTGCATAAACTATTGTTCTTCAAAGTTAATATATTATGTCTGTTATATGTAAATAGATCAGTAGGTTAACAACAATTTTTAATAAAGTAGAATGAAGAATTTTAAAATAATTTATACAAGCTTAAAATTGTTTATAATGTCAAACATTTATAATTATTTTGCACGCAGTAGGTTAGTTTAATATTTTAAAATATTTATTATATTCGATAATAAATTTTTAGCGAAAAAGTTAGTTAGTTAAGCAATAATAATTTTTTGTTTTAGGTTTGTTTCTGTAATTGAGTGTATGATGTTAAAAGATATCGCTGATAATCAGGCAATTGGTGAGTATGGCGCCAAAGCGATTCTAGCCCAAACTTTAGGTGATAATCCAGTTCGAGTGTTGACCCATTGCAATACGGGATCGTTAGCAACTGCAGGATATGGAACTGCGCTAGGAGTTATAAGAACACTCCATAATCTGAAAAAATTAGGTAACACTCATTTTGGTTGTGTGAATGCAAACATCACTGAGTATGATTTAATTTCCCATTTCAGAACATGTTTATTGCACAGAAACTAGACCTTATAATCAAGGTGCTAGATTAACTGCTTACGAATTAGTTCATGATAAAATTCCATCCACACTTATTGTTGATAGTATGGTAGCTGCCTTAATGCGTAGTAGAAATATATCAGCTGTTGTAGTCGGTGCAGATCGTGTAAGTTATTTATATATATATATATATATATTTTATAAATATTTAAAGAAAAAACGGGAATGCGTTATTTCATTTTTAAATAAGGAATGTTTGATATTCTATTTTATCATAACTCATTAATTATGACTTTCATATTCATTAAAATTTAAATACTTCCCTATATGATATTTTATCAAATTAAATATAAAAATACTTTCTTATAATGCGTTTCTTCAATAATTTAAAAAATGTAAAAGAAAATTATTCAATATAGAAAATATTACAAAATTAAAACTATATATTGGTCTAGCAAAATTATCAATATTAATATTTGTGAATCGTCTATATTTATTTATTTATTTTTAATCTTTTGTTCTAACTATGAATAACACATTCCATTGTTTAGAAATAATTTTCTTATCAAATAGATTAGTTTATAGAAAATATTATTTTCAGTTGCTATAGATGTTTTAAAACATTTTTCATTCTGTTGAAAGCTGACTATAATAATATATCGATATTTATATGCAAAATATATTTATGGTTTGTTGTAATAATGAGTTGATATCTATTTTTACTAAATGGGAATATTACTAATTTGAAATTTAATTCGTATTTGCTGTTTTTTAAACCGTATAGTTCATTAATTATATGCAATTAAAAATACGTAATTGTCACGAAGCTTATGGCAACTATAACCCCAACAAATAAATACGAATTCAATGCTAAGAATCAGTTGATCGAGCTTAATTTCTGAATAGATATCTATGCCTTTGTTTCGTTACCAGGATTGCCGCCGATGCGCAATATTAAAAATTCATATCTTTAAATTTATGAAATTTTAAACAATAAAATAAAATTAATAGGCTATAATTGCAAGAACTTTTCATTAATAGTAAAATACTATAAAATTAAACATTTTGTGTAATGATAATTTGTAATATTATCTATATACTCAAATTAAGGGCAATTTTTAATATCGTATTTCGGAAACTAGGGTTACTTAAAACACCATGTATATGCATACAATTACACGACTTTTCCATATAAATATAAGTATGCTTTAAAAATTAGAAGTATCCCTAAATACGATTCCTTAATAAACTGTTGGAATATATGAAACATAAATTATGGATAAATAGCCTCGCAAAAAGATATTGAATTAAGCAGATATAAATAAGTTGTCGATTAATTAAAAATGTTAAAATTATATTTTGGTAAAAATGTATAGTAGAAATATCTATTTGGTGTAGGTTGTTGCTAATGGCGATACAGCAAATAAAATAGGCACTTATCAAATTGCTGTTCTGGCCAAATATCACGATGTTCCATTTTATGTGGCAGCTCCTTATACATCAATTGATTTAAACATCCCCAGTGGGGATCATATTGTCATAGAAGAACGGCCAGATCGGGAAATGACTCATGTTGGAGAACATAGGATTGCAGCGCCAGGTTTGATAATAATTTAACTATAAAAAATAAATTGGGGCAAATGGGGTATACTAATCACTTAATTGTGTGTCGAAATTCTATGGTTAGATCAATAAATTAACGGTAATTATTGGTGAGTTACAATTTTTATGCTCAATTGCAGATATGTTTGTGAAACACTAGCAAACTCAGTGGGACAAGGATTTAAAATGTATTCAAATTTCATCCTTGACGGACTGTTAGACAACTGACGGTTTATTAATATTTGCCGAGCCATTCGGCAACTAGTCTTATACATTTTTTAACAAGTGACGTCACGAAAGAAATTAGAGTTTACTTTATGACATTAGAGAGCATCGTAGTGGCCATGACCCACGATCTTTTCGCAATTAATAACTATGGTAACAGCATATATAACTATAAATAAACATTTAGCGTACTTAAGTTGTACTTCTGACAGGATCCAGGATGATTTTCTCTCTAGGTCATATAATAGTCTATATTATATACATTTTAAGTAGGTTTAATTTTAAAAAACATTCAATATTATGTCCGATTATGCTAACAATCCAAAGTTATACATATTTTAAAAAGTGAAATACTCCTTATATAGGCAACAAAACACGTTCAATGAATGTCATCGTTCTTTCTAGCAATCAATCCGTATTCTTGAAATAAATAATAAATGCATAACTTGAAAATATAGTTGACAGCTTCTGCTATATTGAGTGCTTTTATTCAGATCGCTATATTACATAAATATTAACTTTCTCATACTCCTATTATGTAGAATTTAATTATATACCCGATAATCTACCATATAAAACAAAATTAACCTGTGACTCAAGATTTTTTTTTTTTGTGATTGCTAAAGGAAGCGCTATTTATATTTTCTGATGATGAATTTAAACACTAAAATGTATTATGATATATTTATAGGAATATCTTGCTGGAATCCTGCGTTTGATGTCACTCCTGCATCTCTCATAGCAGGGATTATAACAGAAAAAGGCGTGCATAAACCATCAGAATTGTTGGAACGTTTAAAAAACTATATTTAACATTATTTTACGCAACATCACTTTCCAGTTGTAAGGTGTTTTTTTTTTTGTATATCATTTGTCATTCCTAAGTATATTGTGAATCGTTTTTTTTCTAAGTACAAAATTCGATTGTGTTTAAGTTAATACGCTCTATTAGTATCAGCGTCATTAGTATGCTGTAATTTTATAAGAAACTTATATAAAGTTGAATTATTTCAAAAATAATTGGTTAGAAATTTGGCAACAGTCATGCAACATACAAATGACGTCACACTGATGAAGCGTTTTCGTTTCGCTATTTGATTCCAACTGCAGTATTGTTGCAACATTTATATTTTACATTGAACATTTTTGGTGAAAAGAATTTTGAAATGCTTCTACTCAAAATAGCAAAACGATCACTCCTTGAAGCCAGTTGTGATTTATTAAAGTGATGAATTTTTTTACATATTTTAGAAAAAAGTCCTTGTGAATGTTATTGTTCAACTATTTTTGTGTAAGAGTAACAATTAACTGGAAAATTGGAATAAATCTCATTGTTATAATATGTTTTATGTGTTTTATTTGGGTTGTAATTAAAAGAAAGGATGGTGAAAGTATATATGTAGTTTATAGTAATAAAAGTAGATTTAGTTTCGTGGGAAATAGTATAAGTGTTATTATAAAGGAGTACTTATTTTAAATGATAGTTGTTTTAGATTGGCTTCAGATAACTTGATCTACCACAACGACAATACCTATGTAATTATATTGAAATCAACAATAATTTAACAACCTACCTTATTTACAGCTATTTAATAAACTAAAGATAAATATCTGCAGTGACCTGCACTGTATTTTCTTTTATATAGTAGGTTTATTCTGTTTAGATAGAAATAAGGGTACTAGAATACAAATTTTGAAAAATACAAGAAAATACAATTATTCATTTTAACATATAAACAATGATTATGATTGGAAATTTTGGCTGTAGAGCGTTCACACATACACAAAAGGTGCAATTCCGTTAAAATCTCGAGATCGAAAATTTTCATGTTTTCTATACTTATACTTCGTATAAGAAAGTAAAAATATTGATTTTTTTTTAGTAGGATTGCAAATAATATAGCTGATTATGAGAGTCTTTTCGACAAATATTTGAAACCATCTGGTCTATGAGCACATGGTCATTCTGTTTTATATGTGGTGATTTTCTGAACAGAGGTTCTTCATGAATTCTAAAATTGGTTTTTATATAAAACAATGGCATTCGTTCAGTTTTCGGTAATTGGAAGCTTTTAGTCCCTCTGTATAATACACTTAGCAATATTAACGAAAATTCCAAGTCCAATATTCGATTTTGTGTGCCATGACTTTTTATTATCATTTAATTTATCCATATATCAAAAATGTCGTACGTAGAATACTCGTATTTATAGTTTTAGTCAAAAATAAAATTGATACGAAATTGTACTATATTAATCTAAAAAATAAAATTTTCTAATATAATTTCATATTATATAATGCCTTATCGCTCTTTGTTCTGTGCATCTGATATTTACACCTATTTCAGCTGAATCATACATAATAATTTTTAGTAATTTAAAATGTTCATGAAAAATATTTTGAGTTACTGTAGAATTAAATGTTCAATTTACAATTTGTAAACATCTTGTGTTATCAATTATTTTAATTTTAAATAGGACAACGTGGTTTAATTTTGTAACTATTTAAAGATTTATTTATATTTATTTATTATAATTTAATGGATTTCTGCAGAACTTAATTCAATAATGTTTAGAAATATTACTACTTACTACCGTAATAATTGTTATCTCATGAAATAGAAAACCATCGCGGTAACAACTAGAAAACTAATAACATGTGTAATAAACTAACAATAACTACAAGGTCAATATGCTTTACTTTTGATTTACTTGGTATTTTATTTCAACAAATTATTCATGACTTTCATATTGAAAATGTTTAAAATTATATTTATACATAGGTATATGTTGAATTTTGATTCTTGCGTAATAATTTAATTTACTAAATGATAAGACCTTAATTATATTAAAAAAATCTTTTTAGAATGCCTTAATTTTAGCAAAATTGACTTTACTAATATTTAAAATAATTTTTTATTTAAAATATTTCTATGAGGAATGATTTTTTTTAAATAATATTTTTGTTATTCCACTAACTTGAAATTCTATATAAAATTTATTTTATTTTTCAAACCAATAGAAGATTAAAATGCCTTTTTTGTTCATTCTTTGTCCGATGCAGAACGAATAACATAAAAGGGTATACCTAACGAACCGCGAGTTGCCGGTAGTTTTACAACATATCTATATTCTATTTTGCTTAATTATAATCGAATCAATAAGTATTTTAAATTATTTATTGTCTGTTACAATAAATATGAATTTTCTGTTTGAATAACTGTTTCTTGTTAAAAATTATTATGGAACTGCTTTAGTATGAATAGTTTTAATTTTCAATCGACAAATCTTTAAAATGTAGGTATACATACATATGTATCTGAAAATCGAATTTGGAATTGGTTACAGTGAGTATTAAACCATATTAAAGTCTGTTTTGTCTTTGTTAGAACATACGTGTTACAAGTAATAATTTATGATAATGCATAGAAATGCAATTTCATCAAACAGGTATACTTTCTAGAAGAGATGCACATGCAACTAAAAAATATATTTCCCAGGTAGATATTGTACTAAAATGTCAAAAGAAAAATGATTGAATGAAATGCAGAAATGGTTAAGGTTGGTTTTCTAAGAGAAAGCATCCATCATTTTGAAACAAAGTAGGTACATATAAACTAGTAGGCCTGCTATTGCCTTTGCCACTGCTAACTTCCGCTCAAGTTGAAGAAAATTAATTTTAGAAACGATACGAGCGCGCCAGTCTAAATCGTGCACGCAACGCGTTTAGACATCGCCAGAAGGCTGGTAACAATAGCCGGCTACTTGCTACTTGTCTTTTACAAATTATCAGTGTTATAAACATTTGTTTGTAGTGATTGTATAAAACTCCGGCAAAAGGACATTTTAATTGACAGTGAATACAATGGCGGAAACGATTGAAGAAACATATGAAGGGGAGGTCCGCAGAAAAGTCATACGGAAAGCTTTCAAGATTGAAGAGGTAGGTCTATTTCTTTATATAATGACATAACCAAGCTTTGAAAATATCTAATCATGTAGTGCTTACACATTGACCAATCGGTTGAAATGGATCCGGTAGCCATATTGATTTGACTAAGCAATGGTTTATCTGCAGATTTATTGCCTTATAAAGATATCAATTATTGTTTGCTGTATTTATTTATTTATATTTATATATATATATATATATATATATATATATATATATATATATATATATATACGTATATATAAAATTTTATTGGTCAAATATTTGATTTTGATAATATTATAAAGGGTGGCACCGCCCAGTTTTTATTATTAAAATAACTGATATAACATACAAGAAAACAATTCCCATATGTGCCCTTCTAAATAATATCACGTCTACGCCACTGAATAAGCGCCCACATAAATTGAGCTACACTGAACAAAGTGATTTTTAGATACAAACATGAATTTCTTTGATGATTATTTATTTTTTATATAATCATTAAATGTTGCTAAATGAATATTAATTTATTTTAAATTATACTTTCTTTAGTCCAAAATGGGATAAAATTAATATATTTTGGGGGAATCTTTAGCATACGGTTAAATATAAAACAAAATGTAGTGCGAATGAACGCCCATGCTTTGTTTTGAGTTTGTGAATTATGTATTACAAAAACGCAACCAACTATATCTATTGTACATAAATTACAGCATTTTTACTTATTGTTATTTAACAATATCTTTAGATAATCTATACTTTAACGAACAATTGTCGATTGTATTAACAGTAAAACAATAGGTTCAATGTTCGTTAATTTTTGTTTTTAATTTTTCGTCTACAACAATAGTATAGCGTTCGGTATGTTTATGGTATTTGGCTACGATTCAAATTTTGATAACGTTCATTTACATTTGAATGGGTTTTATAATTCGAATAGAAAAATATCAGACGCAATACATTTTCTGTCACACATCAAAGTTACACCAGACGACATTAAATCGTAAAATTAATTACACAAGTGTGAACACTCGGTAGACCAATTAGTCGAACTTACTGTAGTGTAGAATGCTTATGTTTATAGAGTGTACGTTATTATAAACAACGGAAATTTGAATGAAATAAAAATACTTTTTATTTGTATATGAAGTATATTTTCTTTATTTTATAGATATTTAAATACGTAAAGTATTTTGCGTTTGTTTTCGGGTACATAGCCAAGTATTTATTTTTATTCTTGGAGGTTATGTGTTTTAAAACCTCACTTATTGCCTCATTGTTCACATTTGGATTTTAAATGAAATGCCTGATTTTATTTATATTTTTTATTAAGTGAGAAATGGAAATATTTATTTTTTTATGTACATTTACAATATGTTATATGCATGCAGTTTTAATAAAAATATTCACATAAATAAAAGGAATTTATGAATTATTTTATGTATTTTACTTTCAGTTTATGCGAGTAATATACATAGGAAAGTTTTATTTCTTTTTAAATAGCATTAGTTAAAATTAATAGTATAAATAAATAAAAGTGTGGCTCATTGGATATATTCCAAAATTTATATATTTGGTCCAATATTACACATTGTTTTTGAAACAAAAAACGATTAGGGACTCCAAACTAGTTTATATTTGAATCAGTTAAACTTTTTGACAAAAACGTAAAATTTCTATGAAAATTGTCAATTGTTGAAAATTATTATATCTGTTTTTTTTTATCAATAATATCAAATACAACAAAATAACAATTAATAATTCTAAATTTCAACTAACTGGAAAATGATTCGAATATTTTATCAATAATATCAAATATAACAAAATATAATAATTCTAAATTACAACTGATTGGAAAATGATTCGAATATTTTTTGGAAACCGTTTAAAAATCGTTTTTTTAACAAGATTTTGATTTTTTTTCTGCTTTTCCAGTCGAATATTTTGCAAGTGAAGAGTATTAATTATATATTTTAGAATAATACTGATACATTTCTTAGTGTCAAATGATGTGTGTTGTTGTTTGACATTCCTTATAGCGTGTTCGCCAAACATGAACATATGTTTTTAATTAATTAAGCGATAACGAAATGGCAGTTTTGCCATATGTCAACACGTAAAACAGGTGAAGATAGTACCGAGCGGTGATATTCACAAAGGAATGCATTTGCGTATAAGTACAGTCAAAAGCTGTGGATTTTTTATATATGTATGTATAATATATAATTGAAGAAATGTTGGTGACTTCCGTATTATGTTTTGTCTACATATTTTAGCAAAACAGTTTTCTGTCTCATTTGTACAATGTTTTTTAAATTATTATTGCTATTTATTATATAGATTATTTCATGTTTATTTAATTTTGTAGTATATTTAAATTAAATTCAAATATAGCCTAAAACAATTCGCGCAACAATTATGTATCAACAATGAAATAAAATATAATTAATACCGATATTACACAAATAAAGGTTATATAGAAAACTAAGTTTAGAACTATTGATATTTAATTATTTAATATTTGGATAAGTAACTTGAAGAAAGGGTAATATTCACAAAAACAAGAGGTTTTCATTTTAACAAAGTTAACCTTGAGAAATTATATATGGCAATAAATTAAAACCAAACTAAAATATTGTAAGTAGGTAAACATGTTGCATATTATGGATTTGTATTCTCTGATTTTACTATATACATACATACATACATACATATGTTTGATGTTGTGCTTCGTATATAAATTTACCGTAAGCCAGCGAAGTATTTTATGATGAATCTGATTCTGGAATGACGAATACTTGAACTAGATTAGACTGTATAAAATCCGTAAATTGTAATTATTGGCATCGAAATGTGACTGGCATTTCGTAAGTCAACACACAACCGAACCGTATAAACTTCAAAAAGTTTGTGTAGGCTTTAGATATCTCAGCTGAAGAAACATGAACTTTTTGTCTGAAAAGCAAAACAATTTGTCCTTTCAATGCCCTTGCTTATTAATTAGAAATATTTCTACGCTTCAGTAATAAAGATCTAGACATGAATGCCAATAGGACTTTACAACAGCACCAATATCTATGGTTGCGCCAATGCTTGATGCTCTTCAAGCTCATCACCGTAGGGACTTTTATGTAATATGAACAACCACGGCCTTTTGAAAAAGTTTGCTATTTTATTACGTCTTTTTCAACATTTTTAAAATTGTAATTTTCACTACTAAGCACTAATACGTCTTTACGTGGCATAACATTTTTATAATATATTTAGTGTATTTTAAAAATAATTTAAGTAATTCTAAACAATGACAGTGATTTCTTCAGAAATGAGGCGACTTTTCAAAAAAATAAAAAAGCGCCTCCACCAAAATTGCAAAAACATTTTACTTCAAGTTGTAATTTTTAAATTTTAGAAATATGTAAAAATCACCAATTAGGAATTATGTTCCAATTTGAGAATAAATATGTAAACAAATTATCAAATAGGAATTTTGGATATGTTTTATAGCTTTTCATACTAAAAGCTCCATTTCAAAGAGTTTGAAAACCATCAATAATTACGTAGATTTATACCTGGGTGTTCTAAATGTATTATGTTGACTTATTAGAAAATTGTAGGCGATATTAACTAATATGTTTATCAATTTATAAAACTGATACAATCTGTAGGCGAGAAATGTGCTAGTATTGAAAGAGAAACATTTCTTTGGATATGCAGTAGAAAGAGAAAAGCAAATAAATTTAGACGGTCAACCTTGAGATACTATAAACGCCTTAAAACCACTGTCAATTTCAATTCATATACATAGTTGTTTTATTTATTAAGGTGTTACTGTTATGGATAATGGATCTGAATATACCACTGTTTGTTTTCATTACGATAAGTAGTACCTAAGTAAACAAGAGTCAACTATTATGAATGCAAATATTATGTTTATAAAATATTGACATACATTCGTTTTAATATTGTAGTATGTTCCATTAATAAAAGCAGCTTCAAATAAAAACTGTATAGAATTACAAAGTTTTTTTTTTTGCATAGATTCAACTACGCAATTTGGCATTATGTTTTATTTAAGACAAATATAATGTGTTCTATATTTTCTTATTTGTTATTTAAGAGCGAACAAAGGTTTTGAACGTTATTAAAAAAATGGTAAACAAGATTATCTTAAATTTGATTGAAATTTAAATTTCATAATAAAATATAAAAATTAAGAAAAATAAATTCTTCAAGGTTGCATACCAAATAAAAATATATTATACACCATATGCTATGGCCTGCGAGAAGTAGATTATTTATATATCAATTGATGTGTGGGAAACACGTACACGCACCATGATCAAATTATTTTAAAACTTAAACTCGCTGTTTAAAAATCATATATTCATTGTGATAATCTTATTTGACTTCAAGTATACGTAAATAAAAGTAATGTAAGCGTTAATGCAATGAAATTCGTGGTTCTTGAAAATGTACTGTAAATTAATATATTGTAACAGTACATTTATTATAGTATCACTGTAGTTAATAATTTACTTTATTTGGCATAACAAAGTGTAATTTATAGTAAAGATACTTCCACGTACTAAAATCTATTTTTAAAGAACATATATTTGTTTCGGAACAAAAACATGTTTTTATGCATATAAAACGCATAATTCATAAACGGAAATGACGTCAGATACATTAAGTGAGGCTAAATAATAAATTTAATAAAACATTAATGTACAATTTTATAATAGCGCAATACCTACTACAAAACTTAATCAGACATTACACTAATATATTATTTGCTCAACAAAAGCCATAACTGACAAGTGCCAAATAAGCATTGCTAGTATATATTTAAAATATAAAAATTCGTAAATATATATATATATATATATATATATATATATATATATATATATATATATATATATATAATAAGATAAAATAATAAGACAAAACAACATAATAAAATCAGTTTTAGAATAGTCAGGGTCTAAAAAATTTGTTCCAGTATAAATTTAAGTACATGAATACTTTACGCAATTTATACGCATCCCATGTTCATAAATATAATTTTGATCTCAATTTCTTGGCAAAGATCAAATATATGTTCTAATAGATTTTCTTCTTATTACTGCAAATTCAATGTTAATGTTACTATAAAATGACAAACAACTAGTGAATTTCTAGAGACGCAAACATATTGGCAATTAGGAGTTATCGTTCATTACAAAAGAAAAGAGTATTAAATGCATAAACACATTTGCATCCTTGTATCATTAATTACTATATAATATAATTAAACATATGTGTAATTGATAGGTAATTGTGAGGTTATTGATTAAGAATTTAAAATGATTGATTAAGTGTATGAAATACTTTTTCTTTTGTAGTTCCGCAAAATGATTTTACTTCGGTAACACGTTCTTACTTACCATGAAATGTGAAGCGTTATAATAATCATGTACTAATTTAAATTTTTAATATTTTAAGTAAAATATACCGCATTATATTTTGGTTTCAGTTTCATCATTTATTATATCCAAATATGAACTATACTCAGCTACAGTTATAGGTTTTATATATATATATATATATATATATATATATATATATATATATATATATATATATATATATATATAAATGCTTTTATACGAATTTTATGAAATCAGCAGACAGACTCAATGATCTTATTTATTTGGAACTGGAATTATTCGATTCAACCTGTAACTGTTTAATTAACTTATATTGATATGCACTAAATAAATTTTAGAAATTATAAATCTGGGTAAATGTTTAGTTCCACGTTGGTACAATAAATAATCTCATTTAACCTACTAGATTATTCCTAAATATACAGAACACAAAACATACGTTTGTTTTTGCATTTATATTATCGAGCTACGCATTTTCTGATACATTTAAATGTTTGACGTAGGCAGGTTTATGTTTATAAGTACGGAAAAAATGCAAGTTTCATTAATTAATACATTTATACTACACCATAACTCAATGTTGTTGATAACATAAGAACATATAACTGAGAAATAAATCAGTTTAGGTGGTGGATTCATTTTTAAATCTGCATGTTATGTATAAGATCAAATATCAAGGTCAGTCAATTTGTTAGCAAACATATTTAAGTATTTATTTTAGATATTTAAATAATATAATCACAATATACAATATAGAAATTGTTTTCCCAAAGCCGTAAAACGTGTTTACCATCAAGTTTTTATTTTAGAGTACTAATAACATTTAGAAAATAACAGTTACATTTAACAAAAGTCGTAAATAATAATTATAACAATAAACATAACATAATAAAGTAATCAATACTTATAATAAAATTTCAAAAATATGATTCAGTATTACTGGGAACTGAATTTTAAGTGATGATTTGAATTTTATCTATCTAATTTTACCCAGAGAATTTAAGAGTTATTTGAATTAATTCTAAACGTAGTAGTCTAATATGAAATTGTTATTACAACTTCACAAATTTGAGTTATCGTATGAGATCCCAAATATATTTTTAACGCAATAGTCAACATGTTAAGAAATATTTGTAATACATTGAACTGATTCATTTTACAAAATTAAAACTAACGCAGTGCTATAGATACACCATAAAATTGCAAATGGTATTGTTCGGTGATGTGTTTCTATAGAAACGCACACAGAACATCATTCGTATTCCACTGTCGAGGTCTGAAACCAGCAAAAACTAAAATAGCATGTCCCTCGGCGCTGTTTCTGTTTTGTAACCTAGCAAGCAAGCGACGCGACGTCGAACCCGTCCGTGCTGACGTCATCAGCAGCTGTTTTCTTTACTATCAAGAAATCATGCATGAAAAAACTACATTTACTTTGAGTTTTGCAGAACAGGGTGCACTAAACGTAAAGACTCGTCTTTCTGTTATTATTTCTTCACATTATTGTTCTAAACAGTTTTACTGTCACTGTTTATGTTCCAAAAATGTGTTTCATCTTATGTTTAATATACATGTCAGGTTTAAGTTAAATTTTTTCTTTGTTGACGGAGACATTAAATCTTTCGTAATAAACCAAGGATTCTCAAACGTTTTACTTCTGGACATTTGGCAGACCTCTGTTAAATAACAAAATGCTACCGCGGGCTAGAAGTTTAAAAAGGCTATAATATTTATCGAATCCCAAATTGCCAAATGTTGTATCATTCTAGTTAAATTATTTTCTAGGCAATTTGGGCAAGTTGTCATTGGCAGTAAAACAAAAACTCAAAATCTACAATTACGTTCTTTATTATTCTTTGTGGAGTATAATTTAAATTAATGCAATATGAATTGTTGTAGATATAACAAGTCAAAACCGTTAGGGTAGTTAATCTATTTCGTGGTTTCAACTAAAATTTAGCATTCTAATCGTTCACATGTCAGTGTGATCGGTGTTGTTACATTAATCATTAACAACAAGATCGAAAATATAAAGAAACACATAAGTTTTGTAACGTATACATACCAGAATTACCTTAGGTTAGACGGTTACGTAGAAGATATCGTAAAACTCTTGAACCAAGGAAATTTTGAGTATTTACTTATACTTCTTAGAATGTATTATAAATATGTGCCCTCGAAGTATACGATTTTTACTATAGTACATATAAAAGTTAAATTAGACATCGACCGAAATTGGTACTGGTGAACAACAAATCATTGATTGATTAACTGATCTGTATATGCGCGGCAAAGTGTTGCTGTTTCCCTGGAATACGTAAATGTAAATTTAAGAGATAATTAGAATTTGGCAGAAACCTGCTTAGCGGAAGTGCATGTTTACACTTATATGCTTCCAATTTTCTAAAGATAACAGATATTGAATAATAGTGTAAAAATAAGAATGATTATTGTTTTATATTTTAGTTAACACATATGTACTAAGATTGGTCATGGGAACTTGCATTATAATATATTTATTTAATAATGAAAACTTAAAATATTTATCAGAATCTATTGGACATGTTTTAGAAAATAATATATATTATATCAGGGCTACACCAATATTAAAATATGTTAATATTATCCTTTTTAGCATTTTGATTTGATAGTATATAAATTAAAATATAAAATGCTTAAATTTCAAGAAAATATTTTGATTCATTATGTAGAGATAGATGATAATAATAACTTCATTGTAACCATTGAGTATAAACAAAATATACCTACTACGTATAAGAATGTTCAGTGCAATGAAATTATGGTTACAACTATTGCACTGCAAATGTTTTACAAATGAAATCTCAAGGACTGAAAATTGGTCCAATCGAGCAAGCGAACCTATAAAATTGCATATTTTCTAGAAAGTATTCCATGCTTACTTTATACTTTTACATAGACTCACAAGCATTCCATTTGCTTTAAAATCAATTTTGAGTTAAAAGAAATTTGATTTCTTGTTGATAATTAAAATAATTTCGTCAGGAAAAAAATATAACATTTTTCTTTATTAGTATAGATGAGTTTTTATAAATAATAATTACTTCGATAATATTGTTAATCAAGCATTTTACTTATTCTCTGTTTTTTCAAAAACGGAAAAAGTTATTTATGTTATTCTTAAAAATAAACCTTTAATAGTTAAAAAAAAAACTTGAATATTTTTAGAATTTAGAATCTCTTATTAAGGCATTGAAAAAAGTAACCATAATTATATACCTATGGCGTCATAATCATAAATCACTTTTTATATAGAAAGTGATGTATACTTTGATTTATAAATTAAATCATTATATATTCTTCTTTTTTAAAATGCATTCTAAAATGCAACTATGAAAGTCGATTTCAAATATTCGCATTGGTGCAGAAATAACAAAATTAATAGCAAAACAATTTTATAGCTTTGTTTTTTGTATGTTTGTGCCGTACAAACTTTACTTGAATACACAGAATATTTATTTCTATAGGACTCACAAAAATAGATATTTTGTACCTTGAAACTAATCAAAATTGACATTGGTCTTTATTGCATGACAGAATTTACGAACTAACAAATTGGTTGTTTTGCTGTTTTAGTTCTTGTTAGTTTTCTTAACGAGAATTCACGTAGTTAAATTCTAATCGTTTATACGTAAGTCAAAGCTAGTCTTCCATGTCGTAATATGTGTACTCTATAAGTAGATAGATGATTTATATGTGGACGTCAGATCTCCAGTATAGACTCTTCTTGTTCAAGAAATACCCAGTCTATTTTTGTATATTGCGTATTACGTTTACGTCTAAATGAACCTGTATAAAATGGTCTTCTGAATAAACATTTTAAAAACTATAACATATGTTATTTCTGTTTACTAAACGGATCAAATGATTTCCCGTGTACTAGGACTCCATGCTAAACTGCTTCAATTTATAAATAATATTGCAATTTTTAATGCGAACTGTGATTCTAGTGGATAATAAAATTAATTTATAGACCACGTGTCTTCCGATATTATTTACTTTGGTGTATTAGAGTGAATATTTAATAATAGCAGAATAGTGAAAAGGTGGTAGAAAACGTCTTAATTCCACAACGTTTCAAGATATTTTATTCATAAATCGCGACCGGTTTCGACAAAAATGTTGGTCATTATCAAAGGTGCTCGGTACGCTTGATAATGACCAATATATTGATAGAAACCTGTAGAATTGTAGATTTTTAGGTATTTTCAAAAATTGTCGATAGTCTATATTTAAGGTAGTTACTTTTATGGGGCCCAGTAATTCCGGCAATAAAAGACGTAGTGAATTTAAAATGCGAATAGCGTTAATTGTGTACTTCTAAATTATGTATACCAAATTTGGTGTCAATCTGTTCAGTATATTCAAAGGAGAAGAAGCGACAAATGTGGTCTTCCGAGCGACGACTTACATCCAAGTACATGAGTTATATCATATTTTTGGATTCAGAGCGTTGAAAGACGAACTTTTTGTTAAGGAAATTTTGCAATGCAAAATATTTACTCACGCTAAATGCTTTAGCTCTTCAGTACTACGTATGGCGAGTTAAAAAAATATAAAAAAGTTAAGGACAAAATGCAGGTATATATATATATATATATATATATATATATATATATATATATATATATATATATATAAATATATATATATACATATATATATATATATATATATATATATATATATATATATATACATATATATATATATATATATATATATATATATATATATATATATATATATATACACCTGCATTTTGTCCTTAACTTTTTTATATTTTTTTTAATTCGCCATACGTAGTACTGAAGAGCTAAAGCATTTAGTCGTGAGTAAATATCTTGCATTGCAAAATTTCCTTAACAAAAAGTTCGTCTTTCAACGCCCTGAATCCAAAAATATGATATAACTCATGTACTTGGATGTAAGTCATCGCTCGGAAGACCAACTTTGTCGCTTCTTCTCCTTTGAATATACTGAACAGATTGACACTAAATTTGGTATACATAATTTAGAAGTACACAATTAACGCTATTCGCATTTTTAATTCACTACGTCTTTTATATATATATATATATATATATATATATATATATATATATATATATATATATATATGTATATATAATATAAATAACCAATACTTTTATTTATTTCTAACATCCTGTACACTAACGCAGTTAAAAAGCAATGATGAAGTCAACGTATAGCTAAAAGCTTTTGTAAATATAAAGATCAATAAAATATTTTTAGTTTAGGGGGTCCTTAACCTTTTTTACTGGCCATGATTTAAACATCATAACGTCACAGGTGCCACTCTCAATATAGTCAGTCTAGTGCGTAACCTATTAAATGTAGCATATTTGCACTTAACATAGTTGAACTATAAAATTTAATTTATAAAATAATAATAATAATGCCCTACAGCAGTATATCATTAGGCTTAGCAAACTGTCAAAACAAAAAACAATCGTTTTGGCAACCGATAATTATACAGACGTTAGATGTATACTAAAGGTATTACATTATCTAAATTTTTTACTTTCTTCAGCATAGTAATAAGTAAGTATGACAAACATGAAAAATAGATCTCGAGATGTTAACAGAAATACACCGTTTTGACCTTTTTCGAAACTACTGCACTTACAGCAAATATAGCTATATTCAAAATGAAATATATTAATATGTCACACAATTTTTGTATGAAATGTTTCTTCTAAAAGTGAACCAGTTACAAGAAAATTGCTAACGAAATTCTTAAATTTATTATTTACGCAAATTTATATTTTATAAATCATATTAACTACGCCTGTCATTCATTTAGCAGGAAAACAAAATAGGTTAATACTTTCATCCTATTCTTCCTGTTCCTATCTAAACAGCATATACCTGCTACATATAAGAAAATCCAGAAAGGATACTGTCGAGTTGCTTTATAAATTTGATATTGAACTACAAACAAAAATGAATGAATAAAATATCGTTACTTGATCTTGATTTATGCGATGAATAGTTGATATAATGATCAATATTTCGTTTAACAAAATTGTTATTTAGTTAACTGTAGAGCTTTTCGTTATTATTAACCAAACCTAAGCTAAAAGAAAATCGTAAACATTGTTAGTTTTTGCAAGTACCACAACTAATTTCAACGGTATATCAAACAAAAAGGATATTGCATGGCGTTTTTATCTTCTTTACAATTAACAATACTGTTAGAAGCTCAAATAGCATGAATTTAATTGCAAAAAAGCAAAACTTTCCAGCTTGTTTACGATGTACACATTACAAGCAGAATTGATGGATATGTGGGACGCAGTCTTCTATGACGGATTGCACTGGCAGAGACTGAGGAAATATAACTTATACATATACCCGATATAACGGATATAAAACGCAACTTATATGAATATATGTAAGCAATAATTTACGCTTACTCCGTGACCTATATTAGCATATTTATTTAATAATGTTCTGCGTATATATTCATAAATATATTCTACAAACCAAAAAAAGAGTGTGCTTTATATTTATTTCTTAAGTATAATTTATTTTTATAATTACTGAGTATTATTGTTCAAATTGATATATGTTGTGTTTTTTTTTTATGTTAAAATAATAAATTATAAATAACACCATTTTTAGTAAATTAGGCTATATTAATACTGTTTTGTAGTTAGTTATAATCAAATAATATTTGTGTTTTCCCCGCATATGAAAATTTAAAAGAATTGAATAGATTTTAAACGTAACCTTTTAATCAAATAATATAATTTGTTGTAGCTAGATTACTGTGATAGAATGCTTGTGTATACTGTTAAATAACAATAGCAACCAAATATAACGTAGGAAATTTGATTTCACACAGTTGTGTCTTTTAGTGGTATTTTTGTTTGTTGCCTACTCTGATGAAAAATTTTTTAACAGTTTGCTATTCTGTTTTCACTTATACATATTAAAATTACAAAATTCTTTTTGTATAAATTTGTTATTTTATTGCTTCACAAAGTCAAATAAAATCAGTGATACAAAAAGCTTAAAAAAATAACTTTTCATAGATATGTTAGTTGTTCTTAATGTTGGACGTTTTATTTTCTTATTTCATCATGTTTATAGATTGGCATTATATTTGACGCACTTTCGGTTTTTTGCTTCGGGTAGAGAGAATGGAAATTTTGCATACTGCAATTATTATTAGTTTTTGTTATCATAAAATATTAAAAAATCCTTAATTGAAAGACTTCTGCTATTTTACATAACAATATTGCACAATTAATTACGTATATTCATTGTCCAACACAGCTGCAACAATCCATTAATTTAAATATGTTTATATTTTCATACAACCGAATTACATTTCTGGTAAATTTTACACAACAATGTGACTGATTTTCTCCTTGGAGCGGAGCCGATGATCACAAAACAAAACTATAACTGAATATAAATGAAATTGATCGTGAAAATACCCGGTTTAAAAATAGTTTGGATGGCGCAGTTGAATATTACATTACAAATATTCGTTTTAGAAAATAGAAGTTTGTTCTAAAAACACTGTATAAATGAAAACACTAATAAATTCATTCGACCTTCTTCTCTCGAAATATTTATTATGGATACAGTACCAATAAACAATCCAACTGCAATGAATGTACTCGTGTATGGAAATTCTTTGACAAGTTGTTTTATAATTAACTCAGAATTATAATTGAACTTTATAGGTGTATTAGAGTTATGAAATAATGAAGTATTTTATTATTTATTTAAACACTACAATTCATTCAACTTACCACTTTCTTTGTTATAATTTTGCAAGTTAGTTTTAATAGAAAGCATTTTAACTTAATATTTTAATACTCCATGTTATTTTTATTGAAAATTATCAAACTATTCTAACAGTATCACCATTTATTGTTTAAACGTATTGAAATATATGAATGTTAATATTTAAAGTTACGTTCGTTAGTAGAACTACACTGCAGTAGTTTTTGAATTGAATTTATTGTAGTTCCTTTAAGAAATGCAGGCGCCATCTATCCGCAAACTAGGATTTCAATTGTTTTTCTTAGTTTTTGTATGCCAAAATTCTTTCAACCTACGCTTTCAAAAAAGTGTAAAAGAATGTGTCTTTAGACGACCAGCAAGTCTTTTGAAAACTAGGCCTAGGTCGATTTCAAGCTTATGTGTTGTCACATTTATTACAACTAAATAAAAATACTTGATGATTTTTAAATTATTTATTTACTTGAAAATAAACAGGGTCGCTGGTATAAAGAACTGTAATTATAGAGCACGATGAAAATTATATATTCAACGTTGCATTTTTCATTTTAGGTTTAAATCAGTTAGTTTCTAAACTTTATTTTTCGAATATTTACCTATATATAAGTAACTGTTTTCATGTATTTCATAATTGTTAAAACAGTTGAAAAGAAAGTTAATTTTTTTTAATTTTTTGATTTTCAATAGAAAAAATTGCTTGAAATTGGAAGGATATATTATACCATATATTCGTGGTCTAAAGTAACACCCAAATGCACTGCTCTAAATATTCCAATTGTATTATTATATCAGCACCTGAAGGTAAATGATAGTAACTCCATTTCAACTAGTTTGGAGTAAACGAAAAGTACAACTGTTTACCACTACAAAATTGGATTTACTGCTTTTTCATACTATACTGTTGTGTTCGATATACATGTTGGATATACAATCTTCTATCACATAAAAATAAACACAGTAACAAATTGTATTATGTCATTATCTCAATTTTAATACAAATTGAAGTTACGACTGTTTACCGCTCAAGTGCTGATGAGTTTGTTAATAAAGAGCAATTTACGAGCAAATAAAAACATATTTCCAGATCATTAAAATTTTATATTTACTTTTCGCATAATAATAATAATTTACAGATCAGTTTACGAAATGTGTAATTTACGAAAATAGTAATACATTATTAAAGATAGTAAAATATATATATACTCGTATATATATATATATATATATATATATATATATATATATATATATATATATATATATATATATATATATATATAAATATATATATATATATATATATATATATATATATATATATTTATATATATATATATATATATATATATATATATATGTATATATATATATATTATATATATATATATATATATATATATATATATATATATATATAAGTGCGTTATATAAACTGACTTATTTTGCGCAATTTTATATACTTATTATTGGTTTGAGTTGCGGAACTTAAAAGGGTATTTGCAAATGTTATCAATTAGTGACATAACTTAGTTAGAGTGTATCTCTATTTATTGCTGATTTGATTTGCAGTTTCATAGAAAACTATTATACAAATGCATATTATGGAGGAAACAGGATCTTGGGGGATATATTTATATGTAAAAAGACCCCTATTTCATCGAAGACCCAGTGTTATGTTTTACGGTAGATCAATTAAAAACTAATATCTTACGATCCGTCCATAGCAAAATGCCATATTTTAAATATTAGTAGCCATATTTACAAAATAATTTAAAGGTGGTTTTAGATAAAATGATTATAAAATAAAAATGAGAACACCATTTGACATTAGATAAATAGAGCCTATTGTTTCAATGAAAATTAAAAATATATTTTTATTGAAAACCTCCTTTTTTATAAGCTCAACTAATCAGATATATAATTATCAAATATAATTTATATTTTTCAATTAAATAATATCATTGATATTAAATAGAACAATCTATATACTCGTATTATTTTATACTGATTGTGAGCCGTAATAAATCAGACTTTTTTTTTACTTTTTTTTATAAATAACAGTCATTTCTCCATCATTAACCAAGCATTTCCACTAAATATTATATTAATGCACATTACAAACTTTTATTTTCTTTATTTCTTAGGTATTATGCTTTTATTATTTTTCTTTTGCACTCTCCGTTCATAGAATCGAGCAACAATTTTGTGAAGGTAAATTTATTTTGCGGTTACTTGCGGTATTTCTACAAGATTAAAAGTTAATTCGAATTTCTGTTCTATAATTTTGATTTGCATTGTAAGTAAGTAAGAATGATTTGGTTCACTGTACATGTTACGGTAGTTTATTTAATAGAATATCTGAAATCCCGTACTTAAATATATGCGTAATTAGAACTTTAATTAAAATTGGAATTATTACACAAATGAGCCTTGTTTTACTATATTTTAATTTGCATTATATTATGAAGAGCAGAATAATGAAACCTTTAAGGTACATTACCCAGTTTGATTAGTGCAACAAATTGTTCTCTGTTTTAAATTACTTTCTTCTTATTTTATAAATTGAAAATAACTTATGAAAGTAAGAGGAAGTTTTGTACTTAACCATTATGTAGAAAAACTACGTTTAGTTCTATTAATATCCCTCGTATACAAGTTTACGTTTTATGGACATAAACTATAGACGTTAAGAACACTCAAACCGAGCCGAAACCTCAAACAGATTCAAGAAAAATGTGAATAACTTCCTTCCTCCAAAAATTCTTTGCTCAAGTTTCTATCTTTTTGATATATGTTTTTGAAATTCTTAATCACTACACTAAATTTTCAGTAAATTGTAAGCATAATTTGAAAATAAAATTTTGATTTGGATTAGTAATGTAATGTTTTTTTTTTAATTTCAATAAATATCGAGTTCTACTCTATATACTTTGCACCAAATTTATTTTGATTGTTGGGATTTTTAAATTCACTTGCTGAATAGGAATTTCGTTTTTTGTTATTGTTTTACATATATTTATTGGCAGTGCTTTTGTTTGGCATCTTTGATTGGCCAGTACCCAGTGTAATGTGTGACGTTATTAACGTACACTGAAATGCACGTGGACCAAATGTATTAGTGAAAGTGAGATATGTGACAGTGATAAGCCCACAATTGACGTATTTTATCTAGACTATTCATAACAATATTATTATTACTTGTTTATTGAGTTGACTTAAAATCACACTTTAGGGTGTAACAGAAGATTCTCATCGTGCACCCTTAAGCATAAATATTTATTTTCTCTAAATTTCAAATTCTGAAATTATTTTTAAATAAATAATAATTTCCTTGTATCTTCATTTGCAATTTATGCAATTCACCCAGCCCCCACCGAGAAATATTTATTTATTAGGTTTTCTTTAAATAAATGTATTAACTCGTTTGTATTTTATTAATACCTTGTTGAGATTAGCTTTAATACTTACGAATGAATTATAATTTATTTATTATTAAATGCTTATTAATTGTTAATATATTAAGCCTGAAATATTAGAATTAGAGCCTTGTTTTGTAGCGTAAAATAGTTTGACAAACCGTAGCGGCAACGAATTTTTGTAAAAATTAACCGTTGACTTGCTGCTTGACTTAAAATTCGTGGCTTCTGGCAATAATAGCATTGGTGCGTGAAGCTGGTTGCAGAATAGTAGGTGGCAAAATAAATTTAGATTGTGCTTTACAAGATTTATTTAACATTTCTTGTAAGTTTTAATACTGATTTAGGGAATCAAATAAACAAATTTTAGCTAAAATAAAACAATTGATTTCATTTTAATTAATGTATTTGGTTATTATACTTTTAACTCGATCCTGTGTCTATTCGTGTAATATTTTCAGAATCGATTTTTCTAAATAGAATAATTACATTTAAAGTGAAAAGCCTTGAAAACAGTACAATTTTGTATGAGGATTATTAAATACAGTAGCCTGTATTGACAAATCAAAATAATATCGTTACAAGACGAAAATTAGTTTTTCTTGTTAAATAATAAAATTCAGATGACATTTATCTAAATTTTATTACTTGAATCTCAAAAACAAACAAACAAACAGTTTAATTTGTTTCCTAAATGAACTTCCTGTGACGTCGCCTTGATCATTCTTTTTCATAATCCCGGAATCTATGTTTTGCTAAATTTTAAAATTATATACGTTTAAAAAAATAGGTATGAGGTAAAATTGCCCATATGGTTTCCATAAACACTATTGACTCGCCGATGGTGATTCTATTTCAGTTGATTCTGTAGAATTTATGTAATATGGGCGACCTCCAAATCACAAACAATTTTATTTGTGTTTGCTATTCACATTAGGTAGGCGATATTTACATTTATAACCTATAAATTGATCCACATCTAAAGAAAAATTTGTATATTTCTGCAAAGAGGTACTTTAAACTTAAGCAATAACATTTGCTACGTTTAATATTAGGTCCGAATTATCTCAGATGGACACCGTTTAACACAATAACGTGTAACTGTCTAACATGAACAATCGGATAACACGAAATACATATTTAGTATTTGTAATAATAAGATTTTCCATTCCATATAGTTTCCTAATTTAAAACTAACAAAATAAATATATTTCATTAGAAATATTACATAGGGCATAAAAATAACACCTAACTTAAAAAAAAACATTATACCACCATAGGAAAGAATAGATCTTACATAAGGACAACCAGCCGATATTTATTATGTTTCGTCTTTTTCTTTCTTAAAATCAGTAAATTACAAAATTTAGTAAAAGTCGTAATAGAAATTTATAATAACTCATAGAAATAAATTAATAATTTGAATGATTGACCAAATTTTCGGACGTCATTTGTTTATTTGTTCAAAATATACGATCCCGTTTATTTAAGACTGTTATAAATGTCACATAATTTTACAAAATTCAACCAACGCACCAGGAAATGAATGGACCTGTTATATTTATAATCTTGATAGGAAAAGTTCATGTATATGAATTGTAATACACAGTGTTTACAATGTATACAAATCGTGACGGGTTTACAAAGTAGGAGACGGTCTTATAATTAAAGTCTCTTATGATGCAAATATAAAACAGAAGGATGAAAAAAGGTTTGAAAACGTCTTGATTCCATAACGTTTTTAATAATAATAAAGAACGTTGTCGAATCAAGACTTTTTCAAACCTTTCTTCATCCTATAATTAAACTTCAATATAAAACAGGAGTACAACATCTTGCCAATTTAATGCCAGTGAACGAGAGGATACACTTCCTCCAGTAAAGATTTACAGACCGCAATATTCGGGCAGAAAGATCCAACCTCCAATTGCTCAAAAATCCTCCAATTCGTAACAGAAAACCCAAATTTAAATATAGCTATCCTACAATTACGTTATTACAAAGATACCTAAAACCTGAGTGAATTGCTTCAAATTACTATCTATATTATTATCTTGTACAGCAACCACAAATACCCAACACAGTACACTAATAAAAATATCTGTCATAAATCCCACCCCGTAAATTGAAATAAGTTTGTCTAAAAAGCTTTATCTGATTTTTAAGTTGTTAAATTTTGATGTAATACTTCGATGATCATTTACTGAATAGTGTTAAGAGACTATCACTAGATTGTAATTTAATTTGTGTCTATGTATTTATTTCCTTTTAAAATTTCGTAATTGATGTTAAGCTCGTGACGTCACAAGTAATATGTCAAGTAGGTATAGCAAATCAATGAGAAATGCTACGAATGAGTTGAGCGAGCTCAATTTCTGTTTCTTTGAAAACTGAGCTAACCATTTACAATCACAGTGTCACCAACCACCAGAAAATACCAGATATAATTTTTTCTCATCAGTCAATGCATAATTTTAAATATTCGTACCTATATAAAATAAAAAGCTCAATATATCATAATAATCATAATTTACAAACATTTTATTTTTTCATGTACTATAGGTTCTAAAGAAAGAAAATTAAAATAAATAATATTACTAAAAAAATTTTACTAATAATAACGAAATGGTAAAATCCTACTTTTATTAAAGGCGTCAAAATGAAAAGCTTTGGTTGCTACGTTTTACTTCATTTATGGGAAAAATAATGTATGCGTATGATATGCGTTTTTTCGATCCATTTGACCTCGCAGTTGGCCTAATGTTTATTTCCATTTTATGAGTTGAAAGAATTTATTCGACCTTGAGTCATTTTCATTTCGTATTCATTGTGAAGCTATTGCACCACCGTCTTAGAAATGGAGATTTAAAATCTGTCTATAATTTAATAATACTGAACTCTTTTAAAAGTGAAAATACCATGTGGTTATTTAAATTTTCAATATTTCTGTGATTAACATGAAGCAATTTAGTAATTATCATAACCATACCTATAAAGACAACTTAAATTTAAAAAGAATTTAAGAAACGAACACCATCTTGAAAATAGTTTGAATCGATTTGGTGACTAATTTTATGTAGAGAATGACATTTTCTGTAGTAACTATAAGCATTATATTCAAACAATTTTTATATGAAACTACTTTAATAATATTTTCAAATTCAATCTACAACCTAGTAACAGTTATTTTAAATATTTAATTTTGGCTTCGCAGCTATATTTATTTTAAGAAATTTTGTAATTGTATATACATATATATATATATATATATATATATACATATGTTATATTCAATATGGTCCTTTTCTCCAAATGTTAGTTGCAGAAGAGTTAGTTTCATTTTGCTTTTGCAATATGTCGGCACAATTTTTTTGTTCATTCATAAGAACCACAAATGCCAAAATTATTTAAAGCATCCATATTGTCATTAAATAAACATAACATATTAGTGCTGTTTTATGTTATTTTAAATACTTCCAAGATATTCATTGGTAGTAAAAATAATATCCAAAAAATGATTGACGAGCACGAAAGTGTTCAAAAGGAGGTTTTTTGAGCGCCCTCATCCTTACTCCTGGCTTTCGGCCAGATAAACAAAGTATTTTCAATAACAGAGGCGGAATATCTATATTTTAGTTGAGGTCCATTAAACATTAGACAGTTGAGAAGCATTTGATGATTTCAACTTTGCTTTTGCTCACTTTTTTATAAGTTTATTAGTAACAGAAACCTAATACAATGGGTAGTATTCATTGGGGGAATGTTGAAAAAAAAACAATAGTGTGTGCAGTGCGAATAGAGCAATAACCCGTCTTCACGTTTAATTATAGTATGTTTATGTAATCTAACAATGATTAGCGCGTGCAAAGAGTAAATATGACTTATCTATACTAATCTATGTTTTCATGTTAATCCAATTTCATTTTTGGGCAATTAACAATGGTTCAGGTCTCAAGAAAATGCGTGTTACCGTAAAAGTCATATAATTTCTTTTGTATGTTGAAAGATTTAATATTTTAAAGAATCTCCAAATACGATTTCCTATATTACATATCTCTATATGTTCGCCGTTTCAAGTTTGCAGATTGCAGTTGGCTCGCAAAATATAAGAATGAAAATGAATAGTTTTTTTAATGATACGTTCTAAGCAGAGGTGACAAGTTAATTTATAATGTGGCAAGTGTGTTGACATTTTTGAACGTGTTTCATCAAGATTAAATCAAATGTCTGATTGGTGTAGTGTTATTTTTCTAATAATATCTTAAAACAATGAATCACTATGTCCTTGTCCAATGTTGCGGACGTTTCTACAAACTTTCAAGAACAACCGATGAGCAATTTATAAGTATTACGAATTGTATTACGTTATTTATTTGTATAGAAGGTAATAATATATTTGTACTTTTGTACGGTTGATTGCACAGTTCAAGGTTAGCTCAACATTGGATATAAAAAGATTGCAATATAAGAATAAAGTTATTTCCAAAACGTTTAAATAAATATAAAATTTTAAATTACTTTATACTGTGACTGTTTTGATTTCAAATAGTTTCTTTATTTTAGTACTGCACGAATCGGAATATGTAACTGAAAATTACCTTGAATATTTTATAAATACCTACTTCAAATCAAAACAATAACCTACTTCTTGTGTTAAGTTCGGCTTCGATAAAACATGTGTGCCATTAAAAATAATATGGACTACAACCAAATATGTCGACGTCAAACGCCAAAATTCCATTGATAAAACCTCTTCCTGCTATTCAATAAAAATATGTAGGTTAACATATAAGAGAATGGTACATATTTTATTCTTTGAAATTCGTTGTCGAATGATTAATTCTAAAAGTGATTTTCTAACTAGAAATATTTACAAGTTTAACCCCATTATCATTATTTTAGGAACATTCTTCAATGGTGTATTGCTTGTTTAATTATAAGAAGACTCACTGACACCAACATAAAGAATTTTAGTATGATAAGCTGTAAATAAGTTACTATTTATTTCTTATAAAACCCATTTCAGAACGAAACAAAATTTATTATCAACACCCTCCTCGGTCTTCTTCTTGTTGAAAATTATTTAATCAATTATAATCCTTTTAAATAGTACAACTTTTACAGAAAACGGTAAAGATGTCTTAATTTCTCTAGTTGCCTCACTCTCATACCTATATACTCATAGCTTATATCACTACACCCAAAATATTTGTTATTTGTAAATTCAGACTTATTAGCTCACAATTAATTACCATTTAAGTTGAATGTACTGGACTACAGAGTCAATATTTTTAGAATAAATTTAATCGAGTTAAGCTCGTTTTAATAATTTTTACGCAATGTACTCTGTTTTGTAACACAGCCACCGCCCATGATACAAGTTATTTTTAAAAAAAAATCACATGTAGAAAACCGAACGTTTTGACGCGTCGATGTACAAAATTAACTATTTGTGAGGGCCAGGGTTTCTTCCTTGAGTCAGTTTCCGAAATTCCAAGACGTTCATATTTTATTGCCTTGTAACCTTTTCCCACGCTTCCTGTTTTGAATTGAAAATACAAAATTCAAAATGCTCTTCATTTATACTAAATAAATCAAGGGTGAACAAGGTTGGATAAAAATATATATTTAATATCTTGTTATATTTGTTGAAATACTACTTAAAACTGTAGCAATTCTGATATTTTTGGGTTTTTGAAGGTCGTTACATAAATGTGCCATCTTGAATTAGAGTCCGCTGCATCTGTTCTGTATTCTGTTATTAAACCACAATTTCTTTTAAAAACTTGCTACTACAGTTTTCATCAACTCAAGGTCAAGATAATGTTTATTGAATTTATCTTTTATAAAAGTCAAACAGCTAAAAACAGATTTGCTTGTCCATTATATCTTTTGCACTAGCTTACATTAAATCCGTCTTGTAATTTTCTCTTTTATTAAAATGATCTTTCAACATTTGATCTTTTTCTAGTTCTACGCAAGTATATTTCTTGGTTTTTGCTTTTTGTGATAATTTGCTGTTGTATTATTTATTCTTTTATATATTCTACCGACGGCATATTACTTTATCTGTATTTGTTCTTTTAAGTAAGAAAAAAGGAAATGCTTTTTAGAAAAAGTTGGGGAGCATGCGAGGTTTACGATGCAAATTTCAAAATAAAAACATCGTTATTGTTGTTGATTATGATTCAGAAGTTGTAAATATTTTCAATTAAAATCAAGCAAAACACTTTTATATGTCATTTATTTATTGTAGACAATATTAATTAGCGAAATCTAGACTATACAAATCTGTAGAAATAATTCTTTCTCTGGTTTTTGATTAGTGTGTGATTTTATATCTTCAGGTGAATCTCATTCCAATTTTCTTAGTATTTCTGAATTGTATGTTACAAACGGAATACAGTAATTTTAGCATGCAATTACAAGTTTTCTATAACATGTGGATGCAAGTACAAATCAATCTGATTACAAAGTATGCAAGAGAAAGTATTCTATCTGAGTTCCTCTCGATTACTTTTTCTTATCTTAACCTTTACGTGATCAACTCTGTTCTCTAC
This sequence comes from Nebria ingens riversi, assembly GCA_018344505.1. Classification (NCBI taxonomy): domain Eukaryota; kingdom Metazoa; phylum Arthropoda; class Insecta; order Coleoptera; family Carabidae; genus Nebria; species Nebria ingens. The sequence goes on along the minus strand of JADQWA010000135.1, from coordinate 64,276 downwards.
AATATATATGTTTTTTAATTCTGCAATCATCTTCAGTACAAGTGATTATATGCAACTAAAAATAGTAAGAGAAATTCAACCCAAACATATTTCTAAAAATTAAACAATTGCCGTAGCACAGCAATGAAATAAACTTGATGAAAAATAAATATTCAAAATTTTCGTAAGAGGAAATTGATATTAATCATAACGTATGGCTATTTTAACAAATGTATCGTTCGATTTTAAAATATCTATCTAGTGAGTATAAGTTCATCTAAAAATATTTGTTTATGGGGTACTAGTAAAAAGCACCTGATCATATTATTTATTCTCTTAATTTTTTGTGTTGAAATTTAGTTATTGTATATTTATATTTTGCCAAGAAGATGTTTCGATTCGAAGAAGGGGAAAAAAATTGTTATTTTGCCAGCACGAACTGTAATTAATTTTATGTTTTAAACAAAAACATTCTACTTTGATATTATGCAGTTTGTTAAAAAAATGTGCTTTGCACTATATGACCATAATTCAAGAAATTATTTTGGAGTTTTCCATTTTAACTTTATTGCTTCTATTTTAGGGCTGGTTTATAATTTAAAAATGTATATACATATTTGTGGCTTAACGTTTATATTAAACTAGGATCAGGTAAATTCGTCCCCGACAATTCGTTCCCAGATTAAATATAATTTGAATGCGTAAATTAACTCTCCATGAATGATTTTTTTTAAAAATTATATTTTTGGACGAATATTCTTTCTGTGAGTGCAATAATTTCGGCTAAACAACAAACGATTTCTCAAAGGCTATTTATAACTACAGACTAGACACAAAAAATAACAAGCTGCATTTTGTCTATGTGTTTGTGTAGATAAAGTAACATTTATGTTTACGATGAAATATTTATGTATCCTATTTACCATAAAAAAGAGCGATATTTGTAATTCGCACATTTTCTTATTTATATAAAAACATAGAAGTTTAAAGGCTAAACAACTTGTTTTTTTTTATATGATCCAGTCTATACCTGTGCTCTAATATACATATTTAAAGGATATATAAATAAAAATATTTTTTTTGCATATTTCTTATATAGGTACTTTTGATATTTCTATTCATAATATACATTTTTACATGAATTTATATTATTTATCGATCGTTAAAGAATTACAAGATTAGTGTAAAAGGAAAACTTAGTGAGCAGGAGATTCTAGTTAACAGGAGCATTATAATTATAAGGACCTAAACCGTATTTATTAAAGAAACCTTAACAATATATTGGTTTGTTCAGGCTTCTTAATAAGTTTGGCAACTTTTTGGGGTCTTCTTCCAATTTTGAAACCTTCTAAAAATAGGGGGCTTGAAGCGGACTTAATCACTTTATAGTTAATCCAGCACTGCTAGTTGTGTTAAAGCAGTCTGGGACTCTGGAAATTCGTTCCATATTCATTACTTTAAATGGAAAATGGGATGTTTCACCACAGCTGGGTCTTTTCAAAACAGGTCCACTCCGCCGTGAGCGTAGACCGTCTCAAGGCCGCGTTATATTAAAAACTAGATTTGTTTGAGTTAAGTCAAGCGGGGTTAAGTTAGATTAGATTAAGTAAGATTATATTAAGTTACGTTACGCGATTCTATCTGTGTATTTATTTTAACGGTATAAGCGACAATATTATGGTTTTCCAGGATACAACAAAACATATGGTCATGTCTAACGGCAGTATGAACAATATACGCTCTCTTATACCATTACATGCAGAAGAATGCTTCTAATGCCAGAATCGAATTAAAGTAGTTATTGATTTTTAGCGCTTATTCTCACAATTCGCCACTGACAAACTATTATATTAATAAAAATAAAATGCCAACAATCATAAATCAACCAACAAATTTAAACAACGAATGAGAGTTATACAAGTTATGAAGAATAATGTTTAGACTGGTGTTTTTGGAGAAAAATAATATTAAATGTAATAATATTCTTACTATTTATTTATTCTGATAAAAAAGGTTTCCGGATAATTGTGAAGGTCTCATAAACTTGCAGTGCTCAGACATTACAAGTTTAGCTATGTCTATTGCCATTTACGTAAGCGCATCCACCAATTAATTTTAAACAATTACAAATACTTATTTGACATCTCTACATTGCAATGCAAATTATAGATGCTTTAATATAACTTATTTTAAGTAAATATAATATGACTTGAGTGTGTTTACAGAAGAGTTTAACTGACAACTAAGAACCACACAGAGAGGAAAAGATTTAGTTAACTCAATAAAAGATAGGTCGCTGGACGCTTGCACTTTGTTTTATTTGTTTATCTAATTTAAGAATAGATTTACATGACAGGCCATCAATAAGATATGTTAGTTGGTCCAGATATTTTAGAATCGTTTAGTATGAATTTATACTAGGATAGTATTTCATAATTTGTCAAATATGATGAGAACATTGCTATATACGTTATTTTTTATGCCAATTTGATATTGTACAAACAAAAAGCTGGATTAAAAATTCGACCACACAAAATCAGTGATGTCGATGTTTATAAGTGGATATGTAACATTATTAAGCATCTCCATCACAACTATATAGGTATATTATTTTGACAGCTTACGGATTCAATCAGATAATTACAATAAAAATTATATTATTAGTTGATGCATTGTTGACAAATCTAGCAATTTTGTTGCATATTCTGATTTTATCTTATTAAATATAGTAAAACCTTTCTTTAAAGGAAATTTTATATGATTCATATATATACTAATAATAATCCATACTATAAAAACTTCTTAGCTGTGTCAAAATTTAATCTATTTTAGTAAATTAGTAAACATTTCTTTTAGTGAAATAACTTATGATTAATTTTATTTTGAACGTTAATCCACAGTTTGAGAACCCTTGAATTACGTTTAAATTATAAACCTGCCAAGTCGTAATCATAGTAATAAGACTAGCAATAAGACTGAATTTCATAAGAAGACGATTAAAAACATATATATTTAGCGCCACCTGTGAATTTCTTTTTAAGTATAGATTCACAAACTTTTTAAAAATATATTAAATTAATTTATTTGAAGATAGCAATTAAGGTTGATTACAAATGAGAAAGATTACGTACTAATTGAGTATAAATTTGCTGCAGTAGAAAAAATAAGCAAATGTGGGTAGTCGTTCTCGCTGCTACATTAGTTACGATGTTTCCGTGTTTATACTCTCTGGTAGTTTTCCCCCCAATAAATTACTGGTCGTGATTTTGGCGTCAAGTGGGTTATTAAAGTTGCACATGGATGCAGCCACATAATTAATCCAATGTCTTTTGTCAGACCGATTTGTGTTGACGTTTAAATGACGGAAGTGTGAAAAACAGCTGCACTAGTTAATTTCCATCGTGTCACTAAATACACATCGTTCGTCTATTTTCAATCTTGATGATAAAATAGTCAAACGCATGCACTCCAACACGATTCTGACATTTACTCATAACTAATAAATTTAATACTATCTTTTGTAACAAATCTCCATTTGAATCGCATGTAGCTGTTTGTAATCTTCATCTGCCGCTTAACCTCATTTCGTATTCACAATATTTTATTTTGTTGATTCATTTCCTTGTTTCTTGCTAATGGCAAAAGCGTATCATCAAAATTAAATTTGGTCTAATTTTGGTCTATGGACGAACTTGCTTTGTTTATTTAAAACACAGCGTAATATAAAAGTTATTCGCAAAAAAGTATAAACATGTTATATTTTGATAATCGTCAAATCACAACGAATCTAAAAATACATTTTTTTGTTCTGAAATGAATGTCAAACAGGATTACACCCATCGTACGACGGCAGCTGAGAATATTAAATTATTTATATTTGCGTAATTTGAAAAATTAACTAATTATGAAATTTTACATTATTTATTATTGAAGAGCGCAGTTAAGTTAGATAATAGTCATTTGGATTAATAGTGAAGTGACTCAATTTAATCTTTCGGCTTTTCCATATACTTGAGTATTCTTTGAGGAGTATGGTAAAATATTTATGAAGAATCCGAATAAATGTGAATTACATTTAGTGGTTACTATTATTATATGTATGTATACATATATATATATATATATATATATTATATATATATATATATATATATATATATATATATATACGATATATATATATATATATATATATATATATATATATATATATATATATATATATATGTGTGTGTGTGTGTGTGTGTGTGTGTGTGTGTGTATAACCTAAAAATTTAATTTAATATATATATATATATATATATATATATATATATATATATATATATATATATATAACCACTATATGTAAGCATGTAAGAAGAATTTAAGGATTTTGAATGAAGCAAAAGAAGTTAGTTAGAGTTGATGGCGAAAGATTATCAAGATGCGAATAGTTGTAAATGGTTTTCTGCACCCCATTTGATGGGAATAGGCATCAAGTTATGATGTATCTATGTTAAATTTTCAAGCGGTGAGCATATGTTTTCTGTACTTTAAAATAAATATTTGTATAACTAATATAAATATTCTCTTTTTATAAATTTAGTCCAAATTAATATTAAAAAGAAAAAAAAAACAAATAATATTTTGCCAAATAGGATGTAAATCATAACTAGTGTTAATTGCCTCTAATTTCTAACCGTAACTAAATCAATAAATTTTACATAATTTATAACAGCAGAAATGACATTTCTTTATTATCGTATCGGACAGGGAACAAGCCAAACCACACGATAACAACGACCTGCAACAGGTGCAAAATATAATGTTTCAGTTGCGCATGTGCACCGATTTATAAGTGTTTGTGAGTAATACATTTGCATGATGTTCCGCTAAAAATAAAACAAAAATACCACTCAGCACAACATCGTTTATATGTAGTTTATGATTGTTTTGGTTTGGTATTGCATATTCGTTAGTAGTACATACATACATCGTTATATTTGTCTGTAATGCTTTGTCTACATGCAGTGTTTAGCTACTAGGATATATAATGATAAATATAAATTATCACCGATTATGCTTTTTCATTTTATAAATACGTATATAAAGAATCCCTTCTGTGATTAGTACAGTAACTTATTTAATTAATTTAAAACACATATTGACGTCCAACACCTCTTAGTATACTTAAATCATTTTTAATACTTTAGTTTACTTCTTAAATTTTAGTAATTACGACTAATATATCATTTAACTATACCAAACTTATATATCATGTTAATTATACATATAACTGTGTTCCTGTAATAATAATAATGGTATTACGAAAAACGGAAGTCCAAGAATTGTAATGCCTCAGTTAGTTGCTGTCTTATTACGCATCGTTGGCCCCGAAACCACAGTAATTTCATAAACTTATGTACCATCTTACGAAATAACATTTAACTTATTATTTAAAATTTTCTAGTTATATTTATAGTTTTATTAAGTTTTGAATAATATATGTTCAAGGTTGTTTTATTTTATACGTTATACATTTTTTATACAAATAAACTTTATTTTTAATATAAATATACAGTTACCACCTGCTAAAAATACTAACAGTTTCATCGATTCTGCACAAATTAGGTAAAGTTATACACAAACACCTGAAGCAAAATATACATATGTTGTATGTATGTACATGAATATATAAACACAAAAATTAGATTATCAGAAAATATAAATATTTAAAAAGTCAATGTTATCGTGGGCTAAGGTCGATTCGTAAAAGCTGATTCATACATTTAATTTGAAACAGGTGGTCCAAATAAATCAAATTGAGATTTCTTAACGTGAATCGAATTAGAGTCAAATAAGATTTGTTTCTGTTCTGAGGGTTAAGTTCCATTTTTCTAGTAATTAATTCTATTATAAATATCATATTTTGTTGTATTTCAATGGTCACTGTCAATAAACGCAAGATATCGTACCTACAAATGTTCGTCACATTTGTAGAACTCTTCTGTTAAAAGTGCTTCTATACACCTTCATAAAAAATCAATGTTTTTTTGCGTTTTAGATAAATTTAACACCGTTAACTGTTGACATAGATTTGGCAAGAAGTAACTTATTAATTTTACCGTGTCTGGTACACGTGGAACAATATTAGTGGCAGCGAAATTCAACATAAACACGAGTCAAACATTAAGCTTTCAAATTTCACATTCGTGCGTGAATCAATTGTTTACTTTACGATTAATAAACACGTACCTTCCGTGTTTATCATTTCTGGATAATACTTTCATTTTGTAGCAAGAACAATTTTAAATTAATCGAATAAACCTAAAGCTTGCCGGAACTATTTAAATTTATAGAGAAAACTGAAAGATTTACTTTCAGATATTATGTGAGCTGCATAATCTGACTGAATTTTAGCTACTTTTGCACCTCCAGAATACTCTTTATTTAGCATAAATGGTAGTTATCTTCAATTCTTAGTGTAACTTATAATATATTTGTTACATGGATTTTCTACTTTGATCTCTTTATTCCTCTCGCTGAAGAGAAAAATCTGGTACGAATTTGTGTATCCAGTAAAGACTAAATAAGATTCATTTCCAATAATTGTTATCTCAAAAAGTTCTCAAAATATTTACTGAAATTCCTGAATAAAGAAAACGTAAATAACCACTGTATTTGACCTCTAAATAATCTTGCGAATATTTGTAAAATTCAAGATCGCTGAGTACACGAACTCTTTTAGTTCAGTATGTATCAGTGTGATGCAGTTCAAGTAAACAGTAACGTTCCGAAATACTGATCAATGTTGGCAACCATGCAAGGTTTATATCTAGTTTACAATTCTAAAAGTGATGACATGTTACAGTTAAATGGTTGGTAAAATATATGACCACATGTCATTTGATGTGGCATAGATAAAAAGCTACTAGATTCTGTAAACCTCTTCATTGAAAAAGTTGCGAATCGCGTGCGAAGCCTACATTAATCACCGTCGTATTTAGAATCATTTCGATATTTCATTAGCGTTGATTTGGTCTACGAGAATATTTTATTTTAATATCTTTCATATTTCTTCAGAAATATTAATTTTAATCAATAATTTCCAATGAAATATAAATCACTTCGCAAAGTACTATTATATACAATTATGATAAAAATGGACATTTTTGTATTAACAATACACATATCATTATGAACTTATGCCCGTGATACTTATGCTACTTAGTTTAAGTGAATATTCTAAATATAGTTTATCTATTTCTCCTTAGCGCTAAACATCTTCTAAAAAAATACTTTATACAGTTTTTTATGCTCAACAACTTTCCTGCAAAATGTACTGGCCACTAAATATTTACATTAATGAAAAAGAACCCGTAAATACCTTTTCCCATATGTCTTCTATCTCCGTAAATATCTTCAATGAGTTGTTTTGTATGTATGAATCAAGAAAGAGGGTATTAACCCAAAGATTTGTCAAGTTATGCAACTTGAGCGATAAATTAGTGCTTTAGGTGACTTTAATTACAGCAATTACACGGTCTGAATCGGTAATGAAATAAGTGACAAAACAAGTGACTTCCATGGTATGTATCAAAAGTATGCTAACCTTTACGATGTAGGAAGGAGGAGTCGTATTTTTGTATACGTATACATAAAACTATACTAGTGTTAGTTCGAGTTGTATGTACATGGGAGAATTAGTGCATTATTTGTTCTGTAAGACTGCAGTGTGATTTTGTTAGTGGGTGAAGTGAGTCGTATACTTTGAAGTACAGTGGTTTATTTCTATACTTATATCAGGTGAAATTATCGTGTCTTCTTCAAAAATGATTAAACATATTTAGAATAATTCACATCTTGTTCTCACATTGCGCCTTTATTTCTCTCATTATATTTTATTTTCAAAATTGAGTTTTGAATAGTAATATGCTTGATATGCTGCTAAATGAATATTTTGTGAATTACGTGAAGGAAGATAAGAAAGTGATTTGCTATTTTAAGTAGAAAATTAATATTGTGCAAGGAGTCATTTTATATTAAGCCTAATTTATTTACTATTTTTTTAATAACAATATACATACATAACATTATGCCTATTGACATCATATGGGGTGGCAGAAAACCTTTTACATTCATTCTAATCTTGACAATCTTTCGCTACAAATTTCTCGATTTAGTTAATGTTTCTCCTAAAAATATTTTATTTTCAGTGCTTGTTCGTTTCACTAGTTATATGAACAAATATAGTATAATGAAACTTCACATAAAATTAGAGGACAGAACTTTTTTCCCAATCAATTGAAGGGAATGAAAAGCACGTAATATTATTTAATACCATCATTTTAAATCTCATATTTTTACTTGTTTTTATGTAGTATTACAGTTATTCAGTTTTAATTCAAACTGGAACATAGATAATTACCTTTAGCTACAAGCACCTTTAAACATTTTCTGAGTATGGTTCGTTCACTTATACTTATACATTAATCTATCCTAAACTTATTATATAAAAAATTGAATGACTATTTCAGCATTTTATTTATATCCACCATAAATATCAAATTAGATTCTTATTTTTGCTAATCTAAGAAGATTTTGTGCTCATCCACAAAATTTTCTATCAATTGTAATAAACATTCAAAATTTCAACTTAACAATAAGCAAACTAAGAGATTTTGCCTAAACAATATGTATAATATAACAATAAAAATCGTGATATTACAAAACATTGATTGCTTTTGGAAAACCACTGTACTCCAATGTAAATAAAGACGTTAATATGTGGATACTTAATGTGATTAATGTATTGAAAGCTAGCGAATAAATCAAAGAAACTGGAAGTGACAGCGGCGTGTGTTTCGACTTGGATACAAAACTGTGGAAATATGTAAAGTGTTGCCGATGCGGAACGCGATTCCCCAGTTGTGAAATTTTGCGCGCACCCACCAATAATCGCGTGTTTCAGTTGCTGCGACGCCGCGACCAGGCGAGCGTCGCATTTTAATATTATACATACATTCATACATATGCACATTTATCGTTTCCAAAAAGACAAATCATCTTCTTGGTCTGAAGTTATAATAGTTGTGTTAAAGTTGCGTTTCGTCTAAAGCAAGTGTGTGTGCTGCGAGTGCACGTTGCGGTGTTATTCATTGTGTTTAGTGGAAGAATTAATTACTTTACTTGAATTGTGTAAGGACTTCAAACTATGGGAATGGAGTTTTTCCAAGAATGGGAGGAACACGAGGTATAAACAAAATATCTACTTAGTTTCAGTTATATTTACTTGGTTCAACAACCATGCAAAGCAAAATTGGTTTCTGTTAAAATTTTAATTGTTACATTTTTAATTGAATCTTTTCAATAAATTTTTATTTTAATATAACCAATTTTTGCTTCATATCAAATAAAATTCAACTTATAACGAAATCTAATTTAAATTTTAAGAAACCTCATTAAAAGATAGAAGTTTAAAACAATTTTCAATCTTTTGAAGAGTGTTGGTAATTAAGTGAAACTATAAAATAAATTAGAAATTATAATAGCGTACATTGCAAACTCCTACTTACATAACATCATTTCCTAATTACTAAATATGAACAACTCTTTTTTAAGCGCGCATCACATTTTATCAATCTGTACCTGTTCCAATCCACCAATTCACGCATTTTTTATCTGTTCATGGATCCTTAAAGCATTTATTCGTTATTCCATTTGCTTATAGACAATATCATTTTTTCTATTATATTCATCCATCATAATCAATTCCTAAATCTTCTTTCTTTTCAGTTGTAATACAACTCCTAATTTTAACAATTACCATTTTAGATTAATAAGTTTGGAATACAGGAAGCTCCAACTATTCGTTCTAGGCTTAGTTAGGGTGCTAATTGTGTATGTTAATTGTTAATAATTACAAGAAAATTCAAATTCGCTATGTAGATTCTCATGCATTTTAAGATTAGTTGTAGTGTTAATTGGCTATGATGTTCTATGAGCAGATAAAAAATCCTTTGGCAAGTATTGTCTCAATTTAAACCCAACAAATAACATTTTATTTTCAACTATACTATCCGTACAATATTTTTTAAAAGTGAGTACTACTTTTTTTATCTTTCCCGAAGAAATCACTAATACCTATGAGCTATTTTGTACCTATCACAGTCAAGGAATTTTATATCTATAAGTTTCCTTCCAGATGATATGATTCAGTTAGATAGGATATTTAGTATATAACAAAACATCAACAGGTTGATTTAATAGGGAACGTCACTTTAATTTACTGTTTTTTTTCCTTTATTCATTGATTTTATTTCTAAGGTTTGAGGTTATATATGTCAAAAAATCAATCACTTTCAATTGATAATTGATTTTTATAAATACTATATTACAAGAATATTGTTTCGTATTTAATATTGTATTTGTACATTTGTATATTAAGGTTTATAAGGCATGCAAAAATAGATTATGCATCATAAAAACATGTGCAATACACATAATGAAAATGAACACAAACTGTATTACTAATGGATTTCCTTTTTAATTACGCATTTTACACTTAAAATTACTTACTGCAATAATAAACAACTATAAAATATAATTTTTTGCTTGATTTTCTACAAATATAATATACACGCATTGGTTCTATTTATATATTTAGTGAAGGCAATTTGCTTATTCAATTGTGTATGTTAAATGTAAAATCACATATCTGAGTATCACTGATTACCGATTAACGATATAAATACTCCATGCGAAAATTTTTTTTGATTTTAGATGTTAAAAGTTGATTCATATTCATTAACTATAAATAAAACTTATGCAGGGTCTTGCACTGGACTTTTTATACGTAGTTGGTAGGAAGGATAATAAAATACAATTATTTAAAAATTCTAGGAAATAATACTATCCATTACTTATATATTAGTAATTATTATGACCAGAAATATGCTTATTTTCGAATAAAATAAATATCTTACTGAGGTACGAGAGGCTCTCAACAGCTTAGGCTATTAGCGCCCCGATACAATAAATATAAAATTCTAAATATACTGAAGAAGTAGCATTCAATCTATTTTTTACAATCAATGTCAAATCCCAAACTATTTTAATCTATTTTTTCCTGTTAAAATATTGTCATAAGTGATATGATTGCAAAAATATAAATATACATACTTACATAACTATGGCAACATAAATAAGAAATTTAAGAATTTCAGGAGCAAATTTCTTGTAACTAGTTGACTTTATGAAGAAACTTTTCAAACAAAAGTTGTGCAAAATATTAATATCTTTCATTATAAATGTGACTATTTTTAGTGTAAGTGTATAGCCGCTTTAGAAATGTTGCAAAACCAACAAAAAATTACTGGACAAAAACACTGAGAATAAACATACATTTCCGGTTTGAATAATCTTTTCAAAAATAAGAAGTTTTCGAGAGAGCCACTTACAAATCTTAAATTTAAAGTTTCATAATTATATGTTCAGTAGTTTTGACTGTAGATCGTTTACACACACACACACATACACACACAGGGAGACAGACGTCATTCCAAAAATAGTGACTCGATCCCGGGGTGGTCAAAAACTATATTTCCGTTAAAATCTCGAGATCGATTTTTATTTTATGACTACAGTACTTATTACTTCGTATAGGAAAGTAAAAATATCGCAATTAGTATTTTATGTATGACGATGTATTTACATAATACAATACTGGTATTTTCCAAATGCAAGGAACGTTATTTTATTTCAAAAATGCAAGGATCAATCCTTGAACTAGCAGATCATATACAAGTGACATTTACGAATTAAATATTTGAAATTCGTAGAAATTGGGCAAGATCACATATGATCGTATCAAAAATAATATATAATCTTTGTGGTGTGACGTCAAAATTTACAAGTTTATGCAATCTAGTAAATTATTGCACACCGTCCTTGTTTTTATTATAGAAACTCTTGGTGGAAGTTTACACATTATAAACAGAAGCTTCCAAAATAACTAATGCAATGTGTGTGTGTGTGTGTGTGTATTGAATTTTCGTAATAATTGCGAGTTAAAATTAAATTAACTTGAACAATGTAAAAGAAATAGTTTTGATTTATATGACCTTGGTGAAATGTCGATCCTTTTCGTGTTTTATTTACAAAACTTATGCCAAGATTATGTTCGCTAATTGCTTACTTAGGTGGCTGGTTCCTCAAGTTGATATTACAAATGTTACTTTTGTTGGTTTTTGTATTCTATATTTATTATTTTATATATTCAATAAATAAGAATAAATACAATTCTTCTATCTGTACGGTGTTTAAGGAATTGAGAATCCCGGCAATGAAAATTTAAATCAGCGCGATTTTCCCACAAATTTGCTTGTCATAATGGCCGTAACAGACCAGCATTTCAACATCTAAGTTATGTTATATGGAATAGACGTATTTTTATATAATTTCGTGTTTGCATTTATGATAGTTTTTTTTATAATATAATTATATAGTAACATATTGTTGAGCAAGCAAAGTTACTTCTACAATATCCTTTTTTGTTATCTCTAAAACGGTTCTAATTATACCAGAAACATTATTGCTAGAGACTTACGTTACTGCTGTTTAGCTAAATAACACACGTGATATTTCTATAAGAAATCTGATTGCCACAACAGTCATGCATTTTCACGCTTAACGAAAATCGCGTACAACTGCGATTTTCAACGGTTTCAAGTTGAAACGATTTTAATCTGAATGACTATTATAAAGTTTTGATTTCTGCATAGTATTATTGGAAGCATTACTTTTAAGAATATGAGTATTGCAAAATAATTTGTTATAAATTACAGTCAAAACGGTTCAACAAAATAATCAACTTTCAGAACTATTATAGTAACTTAACTCGTTTAATTTATAACCCTGAGATTTAGTATATGGTTAGTAAGATCTGTTTTAAGAGGAGCACTACCAATTAGCCAAAATTTCCATGGAGGCCAAAAGTAAAGAATCTCCTTATAACTGCAGAGGTGGTCCGCCATTCTGGTTGAAGCACTAAGCAAATTAACAACCAGAAACATTTACAAACATTTTCAATATATTTATTGATATTAAAACCTGCCAAAAAACCTTTACCACGTAAAAAATTAACATCACTGGCAACTAGATAATTTTTTGAAAAAAAAACAAAGCAAATGTGGATATGTTGGATTGGTGTTTTTTTTTCTTTATATCATTAACCTTTCATAATAAAACAAAAATAGCTGACCACGCCGGATTTTCAATAATCTTTATGATTTCTAGTGTATTCCGAAAATAACATTAATATTAAAATAAGCAGCTGCTTAAGTTTTTATCCGATGTCCTTATCCTTCATCATTTAACATTGGTGGTCTGCCACGACCTAGTTTATTGCCTTGATTTTGTGACAACCATGGTAAATATATCATAATAATAAAATAGCAAAAATGACTAAAATTGTGTAAATATCCGCAAAAATCTATTTTTCATAATAAATTTCAAAGTGAAGATAAATGTTGGAAATGAATCGATCTCTAATAAGCAATTTCAAATTATCATTTTAAAAGTATTTTAACTGAAAACATTTTAAAGCTTTTTTATGAATACGGCTGTTAGTGTTAGTTATTCTTATTCTGTTTCAGTCTGTATTAAAGAGTATGCTTATAGTGACCAATGGCAATCTTCAGAAATCAGAATAATGTATGAACCATGGTTTTTGGATAACATCCCAATATTTTAAGTTATACATGAAATCGTAAAATTTTGTAAAGTGTTTCTTTCAACTGGTGTTTTATTTTTTGTAAAAGTCTATTATGTAGCAATAAAACAAAACTGAGAAAAATAAGCTTGACATTGGAGCTAAAGTAAACACATTTTATATTTTCTCTGAAACAGAAAACGATTATATAATATTGCTTATAGAACCTATGAATCATGTGGTATATTTTGCCATATTTTATAAAACAACACAAATCTAAAGTGGCTCATCAATAAGGTTGATACCTAAACTCATTATTGTAATATAAACCTGTGTATAACGATGAGATTGTAATATAATATATATTTATTGCATTAGTTCACTTTTAAACCTTATCGTCTATTAATTATTAGCAATTAAAACAACGTAATTTTCAAAATGCGTGTGACGTCAGAAAAGAATGAAAAATCTCTTGTTTCCAAACCAATGAAAACACGAACATATTCTGGTCAATGAGCTTGCTGGAAAATCAGCCTACATTGTTACCACTAACAGACAACCAATTATGTAAAGTATACTAACTTAAATTATCGTTCATTACAAATGATCATGGTGAACAACAAAACTGAACAAAACAGTAATCACGATAATAATAATGCTGTCATTTGTCAAAATGTTACCAACGCAAAGTAACCGCAACCATATGTTGTAAAAAACATTAAACAAGCTGTCTTTCTGCCGTCAACCGTCATCCGTACAGCTGTCAACGTGCAATTTTAAAAATTCATATCTTTAAATATATAAAAATGTTATCAACACAATTAAAACCAATAATTCATATTGCACGAACATTTCATAAAAAAAAATAATTAAAATTTATTCAATATCAATCCAGGAAGAGGTAAAATATTTCATTCCATATTTCATAAATATGAATGAAAAACGTCTTAATCATATTTTAATTATTCCTTTCCTCTCTAGTGATAGTGAATATTGCATTTTCTTTCATGGCCTTAAGCAAGTACTTGTAAAATTATTATTATTAAACACATTGGTCAATTTCCATTATTTAGTTTCGTATAATAAATGTTTAAAGATGCTCGTGAAAATTATAATTTTACTAGTAAATATCTGTCAAAAATAATGGCAGCAACTTCTTATGGAAGTAGTAGAACGTAGTAGTTTTCGTTTTCGTGGTTTACTTTCCTATTATTAATATAACGCCTAGTCATAAGCAACAAGAGGTGTCTCTCATATCAACATTATAATTAAATAAGCAGCAATTTAATCCTTGAGGAAGATTGATTTAAAAGAGAAACGTTTATTATAATAAATTGTTAATATTTTGATATGTTTACCTTATTAATTTCATTATTAAACAAATACATTTTTTAAAAAACAATTCTGTATACACATAAATATCTAAAAATTGCTTAACAATGTGTGGATTTTAGTTGAAATTCAAAATTGTTTAGTCACTTTGATTTATTTATGTAATTATTTGGTGTATTTGTAAATAAAAATTTAAGAGCTTATTTGACTGAATTCAATATGCTAAAAATAGATGTATAAAAGTGATTGTTTGTATACATAAATATCAACGAAAGGCTACGAAACTAGTGACCTTGACATTATCCCATCTTCCGTGGCCGACATAAAAATGTCTCTTACAACAGGTAAATTTGTTTGAAACGCCTGCATGTACTTGACACCTGTCATATAAATTCAAGTTCTTTATTTCGTGTTGAAAGTTTATTCGTTTTCACTCTTCTGGCTTTATTGTTGACTTTGGAAAAGCTTCCGGGAAGCTATTCACAATACACAATTATTCATACTTCTAAGAACATCACATATATGTATACATCTATAACAACATTTTTAATTCTAACTATTCCTATATTATGTATTTGTTTTTATTATGAAAGATAATATATAAACATATCATATTGATTTTAAATCAATTTTATGAAAAACTGACAGTAATTAACTATACGTAAAACGTATTTTTAAAAAAAAGTGATGTATGAGTTAGTTGAATAACAATTTTTGAATTTAGACCACACATGATTACAATAAATACAGTATTGTAGATAAAAAAGTTTTACAATTAAAATATTTTATTTTACAATTGTTTCATTTGTTACTACAGTATTATATCTGCTCTTATTTGTTGCATGCGTAAATGCAATTATACTTTTTGTATTATTTCATGAAATTAACCGTAAAACAAAAGATGCATCTCAAAGTTTATTTCACAAAAATAAAACAATCACTGTCGAATCATGTAACAAAAATAATTTCTATCCCATTCGTTGTTATTAATATACAAGCACAGCTCAAGAAACTATATATTTAAATCAAATAGGAAGCCAATGTCTACTGATTGTTTTAAACACCAGAACGATATGTCAGTAAATGGTCTGTTACATTAATCAATACGAACTTTTTTTTTGCCCAATGGCAAGTAGCCAATAATGTATAGTTTAGTTCAGAACAAATATGTTGTGACGTTAAAAAATTAGAGTGCATTATATTATACAAGTTAAAAAGGTATTAAAAGATAAATTTGATTTAATTTGTAAGCTAATGATAATGAGCCACGAAAATAAGGAAGTTGTACGATAATATTTTTGATGGAAATCATATTTAACAATACAATTTACGTTCTAATTGCATACATTGATTTTTGTAATACAATAAATGTTTTGCTTCGAAGAATCATGATTAAAACATAACAATTTATAATTAAATTATTTGATTTTAATATTGACCGTTTTGCTTTCTTATTTAGTCATGATTATAGATTTTTATCACATTAAAATACTTCTAGTGTTTTGGTCTGCACGTACATTTCTTATTCTAGTATTATTATTATTCATTTCCATTGTCATTTAATAAACATCTGCACTTTACTTTCTTATACGTAGACAGTATATTTTGTTTAAATAGTAAATAAATTAAAAAATTTAAATATTAAAAAAGTATTTTGATTCATTACATAGAGGTAGGTGATAATAATAACTTTATAGAAACCATTGAGTATAAATAATATATACCTACTACGTATAAGAATGTCCAGTGCAATGAAGTTATGGTTACAACTATTACACTGGACATTCTTATACGTAGTAGGTATATTTTGTTTATACTCAATGGTTACAATAAAGTTATTATTGTTTACAGTTGTTTGCCAACGCACTCTGATATTAATCACATTTATATTATAATGCATCCATGACATTGACAATAGTGCAACATACCAATAAACAGAAATCGGTTATTATTAATAAAATAAATTTAAAAAAAAAAATTCTCATGCCGATACCTAATAAAAAAGATAAACACATACATATATGTGTGTGTTGTATTTTAATACTAAATTTAGTATTAAATTTCAGTTTACGCGTAAAATATATATGATCTCAAAAAAAAGCTTTAATTTTTCGAAGTTTGGCGTATGATTTGTACTGCCGATAGCTTTATTTACCACGTAAAAATTAGAACACATACATGCGACTCGATTATTTTAGAATACAGACAAATACAAGGAGTCTAATTGTAAGCTCGGACAGGTAAGCTTAGGACACTAGTCTTAGCAAATATTGGCCACGCACACTGACACCACGCAAGACGCTGAAGAGGCAACATTCCCTATAACAGGACACGCAATTATAATTTAATTAGTAGCAGATTGTAATTTTTTTTTTATTATATATAGCAGGCCGACTACTTAGGTTATTTGCCGCTGTAACATATTGCTTTAAAAGCGGGGTTCAAGAACACAAACGGCCTTATCCGTCATAATTTTAATTGATAACAATAATGCATTGTTTAAAAAAACGTGGTTACTTAAAGGGCTGTACTTATAAATAGTAAAAACTTTATCATAATATATATATATATATATATATATATATATATATATATATATATATATATATGTGTGTGTGTGTGTATTGAAAAAAATTGACGAACACCTGGCCACTATCATGTTTGACGTAAATTTTGACTTATTTATGTCGATTTCCGGAAACACGTTCGTACTAAAAATATAGTGACCTACTTTTCGATATAAACAATAAAGTTAAGTCTGGATCCGGGTGCTTATAGAGTATAATGTAAACATACTCAGACGGACATTCACCTCATAAAGCACAAATTATAGGCAATATTTTTCAAATATATACTTTAATTCTAGTTATCCACCATGTATGTACTGCATACGTAGTACATATATATATATATATATATATATATATATATATATATATATATATATATATATATATATATATATATATATATATATATATATATATATATATATATATATATATATATATACATACATACATACATACATACATATATACATATATACATATATACATATATACATACATACATACACACATACATTCATACACACCTACCGCCGCGAGTATTAAAAACCAATATGTTTTTATCAACTATTTCCTGCTTCTCAAGTCTCGAGCCAATTTGTAAATTCTATTTTTTCTTATTGGCAGGATTTTATTTTTCTGCAATGAATTTCCCAAGACATTTTCAATATCAATTTAATATTATGAGACACTTTTTGACAGCTGTTTTATAATACTTGGATATATGTATTTACAAATAAATATACATATAGAGAGCGGAACTTGGATATAAAGAACATCAAAGTTAAAAAAAAAATTCGTTATAATCATTACTTAATAGTATCCGTAAAATGCCAATATGTAATACTCAATATATTACAGATCAAATTTAAATAAGCATTATATATAAAACATTTATTAAATATAATAAAAAGAATGAATTATAATATTTATCGTCAGGCAACTTCTCAAGTTATAGCTGTTTTTATAAAAACTGAGTTTATTGTATCCGAGTCCTATTGTATATTTAGTTATAATAATATCTACTTTTAAATGAAAATTTACTGATTTTTGTGTAAATCTAAATCAGCAAATATCACATAGAAAATTTTAATGGTAATTTCATTATAGGTAGTTAAAGTTTCTTTAAAATTATAAATAATAATAGAAAAAATGAACACATGTATATTAACTGAGACAAGATACATACTTGGAGATACCCAAATTAAAGATAGTTAATTTAAAATCAGCTTTATTTCTGTTCAAACGACTGCGCTATATGTTGTTCATGTGGAATAGAAATTGTATATAGCGTAGTAAAAATATGATATTAAAAATAATAAACATTTCTATTGGTATCATATTGAGTAGTTTTTTGGAAACGATATTTAAACGACATATTATAGTTAGTTTAATAATAAGGTAAATCCCTCATAAAATTTAAATTTTTTTTATGAAAGTTTCATATATGTAATATATGTACGTAAAACTATTTATCTAAATGTGATTGTTAAAAATTCTAAAGCAACACAAAATTACAAAATAGAATCCAGAAGAAGTTGCATTGTATCAGATTATGTGATGTATTATATATATATGTATATATAT
>JADQWA010000135.1:0-45015 GCA_018344505.1 Nebria ingens riversi | reverse complement strand
TAAAAGAAAGTAAAAATACACACAATTTCTTACAATTATTATCCGAATAGACTTTGCAAAAATATAACCGTTTACTAAAATATGCTTTTGAAATTCGTCTCAAGTTATATTGCATATAATTGTTACTATAGAGATAATAAATTTCTCTGTGATAATTGATATATCTGATCCCATACCATTTTCATGAGAAACTAATATATTATTATTACTATTATTATTTATTGCCATGGTTGCTATAACTGTTAATACAACAGTTTACACTTTACAGTTTATATATATGAAAGTCGAGTGTGATACACTCTAAATATGTATATATTCGTCAAGAACCTTCCAGTCTTTGAAAAAACCTTTACCTGTCCAATCACACAGCTGTCAAACTTTCAAAACTCTATAGTCTTACATATTCAAATAATAAAGCACTATGGAATTTCTCGAACAAAATTAGTTCTCCATAACTTTGTGACTTGTCACTTCACAGTTCAGATTAATATTTTAACTGGACTATAAATACAATTTAACTATCATTGACTAAAGTTATATGTGTCATACACATATTTTAGATTAGTACTTAAACATTTCCAAATAATTTTTTTTAAAACAATCAAATAGTTGTACAAAAAAAAACTACGTAGAAATTGCATGTCGAATAAAACTGTTTTATATAATATATGAAATATGACAACATTTATTTGTGATTGATTCAAACTTAAAAATAAGAGAGAAAATGTTGAGAGTTAGTATCTATTAATTACAATCGAAGCTTGTTTAATAGTAACATAAATATATTTCAATAAAATAATATACAAAAGAAAAAATAAACGTCGAAAATATGCGGATTCAAATAGAATTCAACAACCTATGCAGTATGCAACTAAATTACAACACTGTATTACATAAAGTAGTTAGCGAAATAAATGGATCAAATTATTTGAGTGTATTTTTTAAATATAAAATTTTAATTAAATGGTTATCAATTATAGTATTAATCAATGTTCACTTTAGCCGTCAAAAATTCCGATTTATTACTTTGTTTACCTTGGATGGATGACACATGTTTATTTTAAAAAAAATGTTTACAATTAGTAAAATTGAAAGTTGTTTGCAATGTTTTTTATTATTCGCTTGTAAAATTTCATCTGTTATTAATTATGTGATGTTTATGTTTACATTTACGGAATATATTATTTTATTTTTAACGCTGTCCTCATATACAAAATTAAAATATAATTATAGGTACAAATCTATGGTTTTATATATGTACGAGTATTAATAAAAACTAAGATCTGAAATTAAATAATAAATAAACCGTAGAATATTTTTAAGACAGAAGTCAGATGCGGATAGTCTGGTAAACAACCAATATATATTTTATGCGGCCAGGTCCAATATTTACGATTAACATTAAGAGCTTCCTATAAACAGGGATAAATGTTCGTTTTTCGGTTATACATTTTAGTCATACATGCAAAGCATAGGTGTTTTATAAAAATAACTCAATTAAATTCAAAAAAAAATAAAAGCGTACAATCGTATAGGTAAAGTAGATCAAATTTTAAAAGTAACCTTTTGTTATTGTTTGTATAAAAATCATAAAATACAAGGAATCTAAATTATTTCGAATTTATATTTCAAATTGGCGATTTTAACAAAGAAAGTTAACAGATGTGAAATGATAGCTTAATTTCTAACAAGGTCACGATGATAAAGTGTAGATGAAGGAAAAGTGCCGTCATACTTTTTTATATTCCCGCCACTAACTCATATGACACATATAAACTCGAACTTCGGATATGATCGGCTATGTTTATAATAATTACTGATAAATATTTATTTTAGTTTTTTTTCAATAGAACCACTTGTAATATGAAGTGGATTGTGTCATACTGTTTTATATGTCACAGCATAAATATTTATTATTCGATACTACATTTTCTAAATACGAAATTGCACGAAGTAGTCGAGTATTAGCTTGTTACATGCAAAAGTGGGCGTCGAAAAGTTTATTGCAGAAATTTAAGTAGGTGATTGTAGATTGTTAATAAGATTTATTGTTTAAATGAAATTTAAATTTGATAGTCTAGTGTGTCAAGTAAAAAACGAAATTTTATCTCATAGTTGAATATTTCATGTATAGTGACTACTTTTATCATTGATTGACGTTTGTCGTTTTGTATCAAATTTGTGCCGTAGGGAGTAGTCGTTGTAGGGCGTGGGATATTATAGAATAAATTGGTATAGAATTGATTAACAATAAAAACCAAGTGCATTCAGTTTGGTAAATGGTTTATTCTATTATTGACAGATTTTTCCTTGTGTTTTCAGACCTCGTCAACAACAACCACCACAACTATGACAACACCTGCGAAATTATATGGAAAAGATATCAGTGAATATGACGAAGTTGATGTTGACGAATTATTATCCAAATTATCACCAGAAGAAATTAATATTCTTGCAAAAGAAGTAGATCCTGATGTAAGTTTATAGCGTTAAATAGGTTATGGTTGATTGTCGCTAACGAGTTATATATTTTTCAGGATAGCTTTTTACCTCCATCACAAAGAAACAATTATGATTGCGAAAAAGATCCAACGGGGCCTTTAAATCGCAAGAAATTAATCGAACACATCAATAAACAAGCGCTAGAAACTCCAGATATACCCGAATTGAAACCTTATGTTGCAGGCACCGTTAGAGGGAAAAAGGTAATAATTTCTTTCAATTACAAATATTTAGGTAACAATTGCATTCTTAGAACAGATTGTTGTGGTTTTTGTGCGAAGTAGAGCGAAACTACATCTTTTATTATTGATTGCGCTCATTACTGGATTATTCAAATATATCAATTATTTAGTAACGGGACGATTTTAATTCACCGGTTACTGTAACCATTTTGGAACATATATTTAATATTCTTTGGAGAATTCAATAAATTATTTTTCAAGTTTAGTTATTGATGTTTAATAATATTTTTTACAGTGGCTGCCACCACCGCAATCTGCAAAAGAACAAGAAGCGCAAGAGCAAATCACAATTGACATGGGTGATGAATATGAACAAGCATTGACCGATGCTTCCCAAGAAGAGATTATTGACTTGGCAGGTACGGAACCGCTTATCAAATTTGTTTATTGTCCATTTCGACTTTCATACAACAAACATGTTTTTAAAATGCACAGATATTTTTCTCGGGTAATCAAATCAACTAAAAAAAATTAGATTCGTTGAGGAATTTCATCGTAAAGATAATAAAATAGGGAAATTAAAAAGGAAACGTTTCAATCTTCACAGTTTCTCGCTAAGAAACTGAAGAATATGATGTTTCCTTTTTAATTTTCCTATATATAAAAATTAGTTTTGCATGTTTCTGTTCTGAGTTTTTAGTAGAAGTACATATGATATATTGATTTACTAAATAAGTTTCGTATATGACGTATTTGATTCATATGTAATGTTGTTCTAGCTATTCTTGGTTTCCATTCTATGATGAACCAGGATCAATACCATGCATCATTATTAAACAAAGGACAACCGATTGGTTTGGGGTGGGACGGTATAACCAAAGCATCCACACAAAAATTCTTTCCTCAAGATCCACCAAACAACACAGATGTTGACAAAACCATTCAACAAGTTAAAGACGATGATCACCAACTGATTGAATTTAACTGGAACAATATCAAGGTAAACCCACATTTTCAAAAATAAACTTATTCGTAGTTATTCTATGATAATTGTATTTGTATGGTGATAACAGTAACAAAGGTTTGTTGCTTATTAGTAATAACACATTACGGATGATGGTTTATGCTCCTAAAAACCCTATTTGCCAAATTGCATACTTGAATGTCTTTTTTATTTTGCAGAATATATCTGATGAGAAATTCGAGAATTTGTTCGACGCTTTATCTTCCAACACACATCTGGAATCAATGTCGCTGACTAATGTTGGTTTGACTGACCGTATTGCTACGAAGCTGGCGGATGCATTAGAACAAAATGCCACCCTCCGTGTTGTGAATGTTGAAACAAACTTTATCAGTCCACATGTGATTGTGCGACTTATCAAATCATTGCTCAAAACCAAAACTGTAGAAGAATTCAGAGCATCCAACCAGGTAAAAAGAAATTCTTTATCTAAATTCACATCTACTTCGGTGTTATGAAACGCAATTGAATGAGCTCTTATGCTTCTTCTTCACTAAGTACTAATGTTAGAATGCTAAAGATATTTGATAATGTAAAAGTAAAACGTTGTATTTTAAGTTGTTAAAACACAGAATGGTTAATTTACGAAATAATAATTTCTAAAACCGCAAATGAAGCAAATTCAAATCATATTTCATTTTACACTAAATACCAACCTTTATAAAAAGTATGAGAGTTTCTACTTAGTTTAAAAATCAACAGAGGGCTGCATCATATACATTTAATTACGATATGGAGCGGAGTATTTTATCCGCACTGCTAATTCGACGTTTACTTTAATATTTAGTCATGCTAAATACCCTCGTTTTTAGTTGTCCTAAATGTACCACGTGATACCATTAGTACACCAATATCCGTACTAATTACGTCATGAAATTGGGCAGTTATAGTTTAGGATCTAGAATTTTACAGAGCATAATAACGTACTAAATTAGAGTAACATGTTTTGTACGTTTAATATTAGTATTTTCTGTAGTTGTCACTCGTAGTTAGTAATAATACCGATGTGTGGCACTAGTATCCGTTCGAATTCATTAGAATATACCCTGATATCTACGCCCTAAATCGTAACATTCCAAATGCCAAATACTATTAATTCTAACCTGGGCCTTAGTGACGACAAAGCATAATGTGTACTATGACGTCATATAATTAAAATGATCTTACGATTTTATTTTGTGAATTTATTCTAAATTTAAACGAGAACACATTATTCCGTATCGTATTAAAATAATGAATGTATGTGTATTTTCTGTTTGATAGAGATCACAAGTGCTTGGCAATAAAAATGAAATGGACATCACCGCGATAGTGGAACAGAATCCAACCTTATTAAGGCTCGGCCTGCATCTCGAGTACAATGATGCCCGTCATCGTATCGCTACACACTTACAACGTAACATAGATACAAGTAGGTGGACATTAACCATCCCTTTTTATTTCTCTTAGGTTAGGTTTATTCATCATCTATTATTTAGGTTATGTAAACAAACGTCGTTTTCTTAGCAGGAGAATTTACTATCCATCTATCTATCTATACAGGTTTTTATACGGAGCATTTCTGTAAAGCTCTTTTTATTTTATTCATCGCTTTCTATTTTGCTTATTAACTGCTTATTGGTTTCATTTTTCTCGATTACTAATAGGTATATATTAAAATGATGAAATAAATTATTTTTAAAAATTTTATTATAAAATTATATTATCACTGTAATATTTGGATAGTTTCATATAATCATTTGTATTAAATTTAATTGACTTTTTTTAGTTATCGTATTCGTTATATCGTATTTAATTTAGTGGTGTGAAATGACTAAATGACACTGTACTATGATCTAATTCAAAATCAGTGAGGTAAATGTGAATCAAGCGGCTTACAAAATTGAAGGAAATCACACACTTTTATTATGTGTCTTTATAAAAGTAACCTAGATTATTTCGAACTTCAAAATTAGAAGTAATCAATCTTATTTTGAATATAAATTGAAACAATTGAATGAAATTTTAAGTACTATTTTATTTGTGGTTGCGATAAATATATAATTTTTTAACCAATACTTAGACATAAGAGGCATTCTTTGCATTTGTAATTATTATTACCTCAGTCTGGATTAGATGTAAGAATACCGATAACTTGTGATTAGATAATTATATTGTGTTAAAACGAACTCAAGGTCGCAACCTAATAACAAAGGTAGTTAAATAATCTTGAATTGAGAAGAGAGAGATACAAAAATCAAGTTTAAATAATTGAATCATTATTAAATTTCGAATCACAAAAATGAGCCTATAATAGTAAAGTAAAAGTATGATCACATTGAAAAGTGATTGTATCTGTTCAAAAATTCACATCACTAATTTTATGCGATTATAGAGTTTTCGTTTTCTTGAATTTTTAATTCTAGCTTTGTATGCGTTTTCTTTTTATTTTGCTTTCGCTTATATTAGACTGTCGCAAAGAGAAATTACGACCAGGGTACTGGAAACGAGGCAAAATTGTGGAAGGTCGTCGGATGATGGTACATCCAAAATCCAAAGATGTTGATCATATTGATCGTGAGTAATTCGCAGTTATTTTTCGAAAAAAAAAAGAACTGCATCAAAAGATTGTGGTTTGATTATTCCCAATTATTGTTGGTTTGTTTTTGTTATTGTTTACAGTGCGTCGGGACAGATGTTTGTATACCACAGTTTTATTTATTTTTGTTCTAATTATTTGTAAACAATTCATATTGCACCATTGTATCGATTTAATACCAGTTATTTGCTTTATTATATTTATTTTTAAATATCTATATAGCTATTCAAATATTTCCAGTGCTGAAACCTAGTCAGTTGTCCTCCGCCATTTTCTTCTTCAAATAGTACGCTAACCTTATAGTAGTTGAACATTTGATATAAAAAGTAATAGATATTATTTGATTATAGACGAATTTAATATAGACAACAGTTACAATGTCTATAAAGAGAAATATGCTATAATAATGCATAACTAATTTAAATGAACATAAAGTTCCTATTATTGCCAGTTACACTAGCGTCGTCATTTTGATAAATAAATGTTGCAAACATTTTTCCATGATACAAAATATGATGTTAAGTGGTTAGTTAGTTTGAAATTATATTTGCATGTTCATATAAAGTCAATACGGTTTTCGATATGCACTTATCGGTATCTGTATTTATTTGCATATTATTTTAATAGGTTGTAAATATAGAGCATCATATAGTTGATCATTATATTGAATAAACGCTAACTTCGTTCTGAGAACTTAAATACGTTTATAAAAATAATGTGATGTCTGCGTGGGATCGATCGGTTGAGTTCATCTTTATTTGTTTTCCGAGCTAAACTTTGATTATAGTACCTACGTTTTCTATTAAGGTCAATTAGTTATATATTTATAGATATTAGAGATTTGGATTTAATTAAATTTTGATCTCATATTCAAATTATTTTTAATAATCCTAACGAGAAATAAGGTTATAAATACTATTTGAGAAAATGACAATCTTAAAACGTAACTTTGATTTTGATAACTATTTTAAACAGTTTAACGGTTTTAACAGATATAAATGGTGCAACTGAATCTAAATAGTCAAATTTTATTCAACAATTTTTTAACAAAATTTTCTGGAGATTTTGTTGTAAAGTTCGACTATTACCTGTAGTCATTCGATAAAATTGATATCAGACAAGTTTCGTCTGAATTATCAAATTTATCTGCAATATTCGTATGATTTATTACACTATACATTGAACACATCTCCAAACACAAAAACATGTATTATACTATTCTTCAATCTAAACTATGGGATACACAAAACATCAACCATTTCCATTTATTTTAAGTTTTTCATGTATGGGAAGCTATTTAACTATTTGGTGGTGCTAAATACATTTTAAGACTGACCTGTCAAAAAATGTTTATATATTTGGGGTATTTTTTAGTATCGATTACATTTTAAATCTGATGGTACCTTATAACAAGGCTCTGATCACTATTTAGGTGTCTCTAACTAAAATGATTAGATCATACGAATAGATTCTTTACAAAAATTAAAGACATTTAAAGCGCATTTTTGAAATAAAAAATTAGTATAAAATAATTATTTCAAAATTAATTTTAATTTCTTGGCTTTAGCATTGGTTAATATTTCATCTTGTTTGCGAATTGATTATATTAATCATTTGTGAAAATATAATCACACCATATAG
The DNA here is from genome assembly GCA_018344505.1 of Nebria ingens riversi. Classification (NCBI taxonomy): domain Eukaryota; kingdom Metazoa; phylum Arthropoda; class Insecta; order Coleoptera; family Carabidae; genus Nebria; species Nebria ingens. The sequence goes on along the minus strand of JADQWA010000135.1, from coordinate 37,088 downwards.
TTATAAACTTATGTGTTGCATTTTGTTTCCTTGTATTACCCACCCTTAAACAACCCTTTGATTTAAAAAAAAATCATGTCAGACAGTTATTGTGAGTGTAATAAACCTACACGAGAATTTCTTTCTGTTTGTTGTCACAGTTAGAAAAGATTTAACACTGCGACTGCAGTTCAGGTTCTTTAACCAACTACACAGAAAATCTGCCCTGATCAAGTAAAGGTACCACCACTACTACATAATGCTGAAATGTGACAAATAACTAGATGTATAACACTAACTAATTAACCAAAATCAAAAACGTATAAGTTGTATTCCGGTTACAATCACAATCATAATAAAAATATGAATTAAAGTCTTCGGAACTAGTAATATATGGTTAGATTTTAATCAAAAACAAAAGTTACTATAAAATATATTGTATTGTACTTGGTATATATATATATATATATATATATATATATATATATATATATATATATATATATATATATATATATATATATATATATATATATATATATATATATATATATATATATATATATATATATATATATATATATATATATATATATATATATATATATATATATATATATATATATATATATATATATATATATATATATATATATATATATATATATATATATATATATATATATATATATATATATATATATATATATATATATATATATATATATATATATATATATATATATATATATATATATATATAAATATATTTGTGTGTGTGTGTGTATAGGTGCGAAATAGAGCATTCTGCAGCCATTGTATAAACTAAAGTGCAATTTTATTTATCGAATCTTTTCTTTATTTAAATCGATAAGTAAAACATCCAAATTACGGAACATTTTCAAATATATCCTGTCCTCCAGTTGTCGACCAGCATTGAACGAGCGAATGCAACTGTTTATAAAAGTTGTGTTTGCACGTACACGATTCAAAGTATTTCCACGAGAGTATATGTTCTGTTTTTAAATCATAGATTGCAATCAAAATTTGAATATACGCGTTCGAAATCTGTATTAGTTAAATGAAGTCTTGAACAAGCAAAATAAAAAAGCATATATGTATGCTAACGTTGATGAATATAAATGAAGTATATATAGAATGGAATAACGGTAGATTGTCTGATTATAAATACTGAAAACAGTTATTTGCCACCCTATTTATATTAAATGGCGTGATATGTATGTATATTAAATACATAAATTTTACATAGTGTGAGTTCTAAAGATTTGTCTCAATATATAGGAAAATGTTCAGATTGTTTGCGAGTTTAACGAAATTTTATACTTTGATTTTTTTTTAAATATATATCTATTCACGATTTAGGCTAAGGACTATGACACAAATCGATTTGTTGTTACTATAAAGAGAAGCACTGACAGATCTGATCTTCGCTTGTTAAAGGCTGTAGCTGTCAAAGAAAGTTACCATAACTAATAATTTAGTTGTCTCATTTTTCACTAATAAAGTCTGTAGCGGAAAATAATTCTTAGTATCTGCAACAATTTTCTTGTTGCAGTTACTAAAAATTAGTTGCTGCAGCAGACTTTTATTAGTGAAAAATTAGACCATAAAATTCTTATTTATAGTAAAAAAAAAATTCTTTTAAAAAAATACAAATCTATAAGCTTGAAGTAGTAGGTATGTTCCTTTGTTCTGAATTAATCAATATTGCTTAAATTCTATGAAAATTACATTACTAAATAATGTAAGATACTTTATTGATGAATGTCTAATTAAGGTTTATTTTGGCATCATGTTTGGACAAAACCATTGAAAATGAAATACCGAGCAGGAAGTGCTTGACACACGTGCATACCTTTTGTGTTTGGTGATCCCATAAAACACACGTAGTTGCCTATACACCAGAGTAAAAGTTCAATTTGTAATTCTATTATAACGAATTTCTTATTTACGCCGCTATTTAGGTAACTACGTGTGTTTTGTGCGCAGCTTTAAAATGATTTAAAGTAGATGTACATACATATATTCTTGGGAACACACAATAATTTTGAATTATTTGATATTTTTTAGTTATCCATTTCGCGTTAATAGAAATTATTTGTATAATTAAGCCATTATCCAAATTTCTATTTCTATCGTATATGCGTTTTTGCATTCAACAGTTTTCATTGTATATTATTATCTGTCAGAACTGCATTCAAAATAAAATTCTATATAGACAGTAGAGGCTAATAACATGAATACAACATATTTATTCCTATGACATCAGAATAACGTTTTTGTTTGTTTTGTTTTCTATAATATTATTTGAAGATCTTCAAAAATATATATTTGAAAACAAAACAAACAAAAACATTATTCGGAGGTAACAGGTATAATTATTTGGTGTTCGTGCTATTATTTAAAATTAACCTATAGGTTTGTTAAACAGATATACTTCCAATTTATAAACGATGCAAAACATGCTACGCATGGGTTTGTGTGACGGTTGTAAGGATTTTTACTTTCCTCTAATTAATTTCAGTAATTAGCGTCGTTTGTTAAGTTATTTTTAAATACCAATTAGTAAAGACAAAAGCCAGCTAGCAGATTCATTAAAAATTCTATCATTCTTTTTACGTCTTTAGCTCTTTTTTCAGCGATGTGCTTTTGTATTTACTAAAACAATTTCCCTTAGCACTTTTTTAATCCTTACGGTTTTTATATTAATTATTTTTATTATCTTGGTGAAAATGAACATTTTTAATACTGTTTAGTTCAAAGTAATTTTTTTTTATATATCCAGACTTTCATATGTCCTGTTGAAAGTTTGCATTTTTTAAAATTTTTTATAAATACAAAATTTTAATATAATATGATGCGCTTTCCATAAATTGAAATGATTTTAAACTCGCATTATTTATAAAATTGTATATTTTAAATAGATTGCATTTGATGTATAATTTTGTATTCATAGCAACCTATTAGAAACATAATTTTCGCTATAGGTTTAATCATTTTGAATTTAATTGTGGCGTTTTTGAAAATCAAGAAGATCTATTTTCTAGCCTTTTTTTAATTGCACAATTTACTTGCGTTTTGTACTTATAAACATAACAATTAAATTTGATACAAAAACTAGCTCACTATATTGAATGAGAAAATTCTTGCAAAGCTAAATAACATTTCAAAGTCTTCATCTAAAATGTTAAACTTGGAAGTTAAAGTGTGTGTGTGTGTGTGTATAAGCGATTCTGCCCTGACAGTGTTACGTACGTACGTTAATGCATTTCAATCGAATATGCAATAGCATTACTTCTGCTGACTTAGCACACGAACTCTTCCAAACGATAGCAATTTGTATTCTCGTGCATTAAATTAGATTTTCCACTTTCACAAAGTTCGTTCTCTTTTCCACTTCCTCGTCCCCTTGGACCGTTAGTATAACCCTATTTTGGTTACTTACCCTGGACCACTTTCAACTGCTGGCTGGCCATCGTTAAAACCACTGCTTTTGTAATCTTAGCTTTGTGGAAGGAATCCGATCTGAACGTTATATTAATTGAAATCAATAGTCAGGGACTATTAACTTTTTTACTTGGAGCAAAGTAACTAATATTCAGAAGATTTTGATGGGGTTACAAATTTACGACTATATTTGAAAACATATCTGTATCCGTCATATAAAATTAAAATTTACTTCCTATACTCAAGAATAATATTGGAGATATTGAAAAATAAGTACAGTGGAACTTTCGTCACTTGAACTTCTATAACTCGAATTATTCTCTAAGTTGAATTTTTATCATAAACATGTTTCGTTTTTTTTTTTAATGTTTAATGTATATATATATATATATATATATATATATATATATATATATTTATTTTTCTATAATTCGAAGTTTCCTTCATTCGAATTTATTTTCTTATCCCTTGAGATTGGAGTTAGGGAAGCTCCACTGTATACCATTACTTCTAGTTTAAAATTAGTTTTTGACAATTCAAAGATTTCTTAAATTTTAAATATATGATTTATACGGTCAGTGATACATAATTTATGCGTTTATCTATTTCGATTATTTCTGTAATGACATCTATGTATGTGAACGTTTTAATTCAAAAATATTAAGTCATCCTCTAATGTGTTTGAACGTACACATACACAGATGTCATTGTGGAAATAATCAAGAAAATGTCCAAAATTATTTAGTTTTAATACTTTTTAGTATTCACAAGAAAATAATTCACATTTTTCGAATTGTATGTGTGATTTATGAGTGAATTATTTCGTTAAAAATAAAGATAACTACTTTTAAAATACCAAATTTAGTATAACGACGAAAATATATACGAATAATTTACGTGCTCTTGTGCGTATAAATCAGATCTACTGAGTCAGATGTAATTACTTTACATGTAGAGTTTTATTGCTGGAATAGTTATACGTAAAATATATATCATGTGGGGATTCGTAAAGGAATACAACTTTATGTACGGTACTCAAATCAATGGTCGAGCACACCGGTGCATCGTGATCGGATTACTAACTTCCGAAACTATAGACTTGCTTTTACTGTGGGCATGTTGCTGGTTGATCGAATCAAACTAACATAACTTATAAACTCATAAGTATATAACTGATTTTACCGTTTAGTAAGCAAACACGACTTTGTTCATTCATGTATACATACAAGAGAATTTCAAATTTTCGTATTTTGCCTCATCTATACCTAAAGCTATCGAATTGGTTCAATTATGATGAAATTTAAAATGCAATCTCTTTCCTTACTTACACAAATTAATTCATTAATCGTATAAGTAATATGTACTCCATCGGAAATGAAAATTGGTCAAAGGATTAAAATGCGAACTAACCCTATTAAATGGATGAATAAATAATTAGCCTTTACTATTTGGGCCATACCGATTTACGTATTTTAATACATGTTTCTCAACGTAACATAAAAAAATATTAAAAGATTGGTAGCGATAGTCGAAGAAATTACTGTTTGTAAAATGACGAAAAAAGTTTTTGTGTTTGCAGCAGTAAATATAACGAAATTACTTGTATTTACATAACTTCATTCCCATCAAATGGGGTGGTAGAAAACTCTTTACATCCATTCACATAAAAACTCATATGACTTCTGAAAAATCTGAAGTTATATCAGTTTTTTTTTTGGGATTAAAAATATCGATGATTTTTCAATCTAGCGTTGCAAGTAGTTTTTATTTTATTCTGGACTTTAAGCGGTAAAATCAGTCGCTCGTCTGCCCGTTTTATTTCCGGTAAAAGCAATTTCCTGCAGATCCGCGTCCTGTTGCATATATACACTTCCATCTTGTCATTTACTGCATCTATACATCCAATCAAATCATTTTATATATTTTTTTCATTTTATTGTGCCATCATATACAGGTTTCATTTACGCACCATTAGAGGTATAAGTTTTGTTGTACCAAGTTCACAAACCTGCTCATAGTTTATGCACTTTAGAACTTCATAGTTATAGCACCATTTTCGCATTTACATGCGGGCGCTCTAACCACATTGTAATGAGTATTCACGCCACCGATGGTGGTACAACATACCCTATGCCAGCTAATCCTGAATTAATATTGTTAATTTGTGTTTACACCAAATATTGAATATTTGAAACCAAACACAAAACATAGATTTGGCGCCAGTGAAAGAATACAAATAATAGTTGGTTATGGTATTAAAACCTGAAACGAACATACGAATTTAACACCTGACATCAAATATACCAATATTTACTAATTTATGATACTACCAACTGTTTTGATTCTTCCTTTGCCACCAAATCTGGGAACTTAAAAGAAAACTGCACCTATTGCTTTAATTCTGATTTTATTTTAAAATTTTCTAATAACATACGAAGATAAAATATTAAATAGTTTTGCCGCTAGATTTCGTTGCAGTCAGACCTCAATACATTAGTGGTTATAAGCAGAACTTTAACTGGTACACCAAGGTTTATAACTTACAATTTTCTGCTAAAACTTCTTCATAAAAATATACTTGAAAAAGATTATAATAAAATAAAAATCTACTTAAAAAGTATTATAATAAAAAATCTACATTAATTTTTTAATAAATCAACAATTCTACAACAATAATACATAAACATATAACACTAAACAAATATTAATAAGCAGCAGTAATACCTGGAATATAAATTTATAATAATTTATCTTCATTATATTAAAAATAAAAAATAATTTAATAAAATAAATACATCTTACTGGCTGGTATATCAACGCCTTTTTGCGAAGTTCACTTGTTCGCTTCTACAACAGATTTTCGACTTATGTTATTTTGCTCCAACAACACAAATTATTTGTAATTCAAGTTGAATAATGTTAAATTCATCTTTATTATTGGAAGTATTGATTTACATTGGCAGAACAATTTTCATTAAACAAATGATCTAATTTTGAGTATTTACAAATAATGAATGGTTTATTTAGTTAACAGTTTCGATTATAATTTTATTTATTAAATTGTGGTTTAATTTCAATTTAGGAGTTTAAAACAAAATATTTAGTGTTGCAAAGATATTAATTATTAAATTATAGTTTAATTTCAATTTAGGAGTTTAAAACAAAATATTTAGTGTTGCAAGAATATTAATTATTAAATTATGGTTTTAATTTCAATTTAGAAGTTTCAAACAAAATATTTAGTTTAGACACATTTCAGATGTTAAAGACATGTTATTAATATGTAATTGAAATTTCCTCAAATTGATTGTTTAAAAAAGTGTTGCCTAATTTTTGAATAGTTTTAGATCATTGTTAGGAGTCAATATACCTGCCAGCTTTTTCATTCTATATCAAAACTTCGTGGTGAAAGTATTCATTTAAAAATAAATTCTACAGATTTACAGTTGCCTATTGATTATCTATCAGAAACACACAATATCATTGTACGATATTTACAGAATGAAACTTTTTTTAACCGTATACACGAAAATTACATTTTTTATATTTTCTATAGCAAAACGAACATCACTCACTGTTCGTGTATCCCGTAGTCAATTGATGCGGATTGACTAGTCACTGAATATCCAAAATAATTTGGATTCGCGGTAATTTTTTATTTTTGGTGCTAGACGATTCAGTGTCGTGTCTATTTTAATTTGTTTTATTTTACTTCATCAATATGTTTTGAAAACACAAATGACGTGCAACTGTGTTCAATTGTTTCTATTATTTATTGTTATTTGCTTTGCTGCAGATTTGGAATTATTTGAAAAATGTGATTTTGTTTAATCTATGAACTGCAATTGTTTCTGAAATTTAATTAAGAGGCAACTAACTATAATTTTGCTAATATTTTTAGCTCTATTCTAGATAATATATAAAAAAAAAATTGAGGAGGATAATAACATGATCTTATTTGTATTTATAATGTGATTTATGTTTGTTTTGCAACGCAAAACGTACAAATTTGTCACATTGTCTACAAATTTTAAGTTGTATGTATGTGCCATGATTTATTAACAACCTTATTATTTAATTCGTCAAAGTCGGAAGTTTACATTCTCGGAATTAGTAGACGAAGTTGCATTAATATTATGAGTAGTAGAGATTAGTTTGTCCAAGCGAATATCTGGTGACGTCACTCGAATAGTTCGCCTTTCACAAGATAATGTTAGGTTATTGCTTAGTTTAAATCGTCATCCATTTATATAGTAATAGAAAATACTTCTATAAGAGTACAATCAATTTATTATTGCGTTACAAATATAAATCACGTCTAACGTATTTAATTTTAATTAGTGATGCGTTATTTTATCAACTTCATTGAACAAATAAATCATGGTTATACCCTAAAGAATTTCGTCTAGATACATACATATCCAATATGATTCTGAATTCTGGTTTTATTTTTAAACAATATTTTATAATTTATGTAAATATAATTAGGTGTTTAATAATAATAACGATACGAAAATTTAAAATGGTTACGTCATATCAAAAATTCAAATAATTCTTTCTGCTACTTCTAAGAAAATGTAAGTGGACCTAATTTAGCATTTTATACTAATGCTAAATAAATGCTGAATCAATCTTAATTTTCAGTATATTTATCAATCATTTTCTAGTAAATCATTTAAAAATCCCATGTCTTCACATTCTAATTAATTCGCTTCAGCTTTAATTAAACACGAAAAAAACATGCTTTATTTACACAACCTTTACTACTTCTTACACAATTCTTAACATAATAAAACATCATATTTTTTGTACATTCTTACAGCTGTCAAGTGTATGTACATAATATATTTGTACGACATAGTTTTTAATTGTCTGTGTACTTATTTATTTGTTTGTTTCAGCCAGTGTTTACTGTAAAAAACAAAATCTATAAAATATCTCACAATATATTTTTTCGATAATTTAGTACTTTAAACGCAAAATAGAATAACAGATTTGTTTTCTACAAATATGTTATAATTTTATTATTATTGGTCACGAAATATTTAAAATACATAATTTCATATTTGATAAAAGTATAAAATTTTAAGTAACATGAGTTACGTTCTTGTGATATCATTAGAGACTAGTTTTAAATATGTGTTAAATAAAAAATATGAATAATATAGTTATTATTATATAAATATATTTGAAATGATTTTTTATTGTGGGCTTATATGGAAGAAAATTTATTATTTAATATTGCGAATTATACAAATATTTTACAGTAAACGATAGTTACGAAATGAACAATATAATATAATATTGGTTTTTTACAGCCTGTTCTGTTTTTGTCGTTTTGATCAATTGTGAATTTTGTTGTATTCATTGAATGATATTACTAATATTTGTTCTTCGAATATGTCTAACAAAGCAAGTTGTTTCGTTTGTCTTTACTAATTTGAGGTTTGGCAATCAATTCCGTCAAAATTTCAATCAGTATTGTACGTTTCAAAAAATATATTACATAAACTAAATTATATAATTCATAACAAAAGTATTATACAATTTAATTGACATTTACTTTCGAACATAACTTCACTTCTGAATTTTAATGTCAAAAATAATTATAATAGAAAATCTTTATATTAATCGGATCTTTCCATTTGTATATCTTTTAAAATATTTTGTCAAAACAGGTTCAAATTTTATTTTAAATGTACAATTTCTAGTAAGTACTTTTTTTTTTTGTTGCACGAATATATTAAATTAAAAATCAGTCTTTTTTTAATTACTCCTCCAAAATGACTCATTTGAATAATAAAGAAACTTAAATTAATTAATTTGAGTCTATACTTATGTAAATTGTAGCGACAAATGATATTGTAGTAATATCAGTCAGTGAATTTATTTAAATTATTTCATTAAATAAATGAATAGGCAACAAGTAAAATAAAATATTGACCTGATTAGACATGATTTTTTTTCCTATGTACAAGTGTGATTTACATATTTATAAAAATATATCATATAATACGTTAGCATATAATGTCATTTTTTTATTACATAACCCAACTTATGTTTCTCTAAAAACTCATCTATACTAGAGACAACAAGTAAAAAACAATCGTTTACATTCAGTATAAGAAATTTTATTCATTATCTAATTAATATTGATTGAAATAAAGTGACTACTAATACCATGAACAAGTAATAGTCTTAATTAGCGAGCCATATTCTAAAATGTCTGTTGCTATGGATGTGGATATATCTCCATAGCAATAATATCATTTTAATAAATGTTCAGCTAGTTGTTGTTACTTGTTCTTGCTACTAGCCAAGACTTGATTGCTGAAACATGAGAATGTTATGTTTTGGGTACTTTTTTTTACCATGAATTCATGTAATTCTGTTTGCAGTACGCCTGTCTCGGATTGGAGCAACAAGCTCGTAGTGCGATGATGCCTTTTATAAAGTACGTAATATATTTATGGTCAATCTATACACCACCATTAATTGACTATAATTTCTAACATTATAACTGTAACTGTCATCAGATATTATTCATCCGAAATTTAAACAAGTAATTGTTTTTATAAAATCGAAAATATTGCCATTTAACAACATTTTCGATCATTTATTTTATAATTATTTAAATTGATTTATCTAATAAATTTATTACCGATTTCACCAATTTCAGTAACATTCATGCTTTAGTTAACCAACTGATTTAATTGACGATTACCATTTTGTTTTTTAATTTTAATTAACTGATATTGGTGTAACTGGGCCCTAATGTACATTAGGATCATGATTTCGGATAAAGAGGATAGATTATCTTATGACTTAATACTAATGATATTTAAAAGTTATTTCTAACCAAACTTTTATATGGCAATTTTAGTGGTTTTAAGTGTTTTATTTAATTAACCATATGCTTGAGTAACTAACACATAGTTTTAATGCTACGTATGTTTTTCAAGGCTAAAAATATTGGCTGGGTAATGATAACAAAAATGTGGAAATTTTTAAATAGAAATTATGTAATATGTTTTTAATATTAACTATGAGAGATTTATATAGAAAAGTAAATAAATCACATATTAAAAAAAACTTTAACAATAGAAGTAAAATAAACCGACAGAGTTTCTAAATTATGGAAATCTAATTTTCATAATTAACTTCCATGTATTCTTTAAATTGATAATTGAGTACTATGACGTCATGTAACCGAAAAATTGTGGTTGTGCCATCTATCGGATTTACAATGGACTTTAAATTGAGAATTGAACACAACTAGCGATTAGCGATTGAAAATTGTATTCCCTACTATGTTGGAATAGTTTTGTAAATTATTCCTTATTTATATATAACTTCTAGACATGCAAGTAGCGGTACTTGCTGCTATAGTTACGTTTTTTGATATTTTATGGATAAAATTCATTTTACAATTTGATTCTTCTGTGTTTAAAATTTAAATTATATTGCATTTATTACGACTGTACTAGATAAATTTATGCTTTGCACAAGTTTTGGGATTGATTGTTATCCGATGTTAGTAAATGTCAAAATATTTAAATGACATTTGTATTTCATAATTGTATCTGTTAGGAGCTCCGTGATTTATTGACGCACGTGTTTTCGTATTTAAATTAAATGAAGTCACGTTAATTTCATATTTGTAGTATAATTCAATTGTAAATTTTTTTTAAATTATATTTTTGTGATAATGCGATAATAGAATGTTTAAAAGTTTATTTCATACATCTTTGCATTCAATAATATTATGCATTTGATTTAAGGTAAGTTAACTTACGTCACAACAAAATCAAAATCTTTTAGGATTTGGATAAATTTCTCAAAAAAATATGACGTAGGAATTAACAAATATTAATTCGATTCTGTATTTGTAAAATTTGATAATATATACACGATCAAAAGTTAATAATGTGATATATGTACAACATACTTATTTAATTATATAATACATAATTCTAAATAATTTCCACATTATATTAATTTGTAATAACGTATTGGCATGAAATGTAACAAGCACGAATTTAATTGGCGGCACAAATGAATAACATTCTAAAGTATTTTATTATTGGTTTAGTTATTTTATTAATTTTCGGAATATCAGTAATAAATTCTGAAAATGCTAAAATTAAATTTATAAATACTATAATCATATAATTACACCACAATGATCGAATAAAATAATTACAAATTGATAAAATACTTTTTATATTGTATAAAAATAACATTATTAGTTTTTAGTGTAATCATTTCGCTTGAAATTACTGTTACTTGATTGGCGCAGAAATTAAAACTAAAAATGGTTTATTAAAAAAAAACAGTAATGAAGCGAGAGAAAGTAATAAAAAACGTAGCTAAACGTAGTATTAGTTTTAAATACTATGAATTAGTTTTCTATTAGTGCTAAATTTCTTAGTGATAATTATATGTTCATTGTTGTTTGTTTTATTATATTTCAGGTTTTCTTTATTTGTTGTAAGTATTATTTTTCTAGAACTATTGTTTTTTTTTTGCTAAATTATATTGATTGAACTTTTTATATTGTTTGCGTGACTAGTTCCAGCACCATGTTTTAGTGAAAAATGATGATTACTATATGGTATGCGTTATTAAAAATATAAATTCTAAAATTTTCAAAAATATGAACGGATGTTTTGATAAATGTTAGAATAAAAATTAATTGCTATAAAGTGCGTGGTGAAATTTAAAAAAAAGCTCGCTATCCGTAAATCATGAAATTTGTAACAACAGCGTAGATAATAATTAATGAATGAAATGATTTTTTTGTCATATAGATTTATAAAAAATTACGTATTTTTACGTAAAAATTACTCTATTATTACAATTTATTGTATCTTCGAACATAGAATGGGCAATTAGAAACTCCTTATATTTATATGTATTAGTCCAAAAATCAATATTAGAATAGCTGTATTAATACACAAATTATATTTTAGTGGTGGAGTTACCATAGAAATATTTCATTTCCATTACCGCAATTAGGAAATTCTAGACTATTTGTATTATAAACAGCAAAGTTTCGCGTTATTTACACATAAAATATACTGTTTACATAAATAAATTTCGCAAATTAATTAACAAACCTGACTAAAGGCTTAATTAACAATCTATTAAGAAAAATCAGTAGCTTCTAGATACATATACTATCTATGTGTATGTTATTATTTATTTTGAATAATATATGACGTTTCAGAATTGAGTCAAAATTGAAACAATTAATTTAATTTGTAATAATATAGTATATAAAATCAGAATGATAAAAAGCACTATTCATATATTTAAATATAAATATATCTATTTTTAAAAAGAATGTACCTTCTGGTATATCAATATAGGCAGTAAAAACACGGTAACTAGAAAGAGGAGGAAATACTCTCAAACTCAATCTTATACGAGTATATGTAATAAAATAATGTTTCTTTTGCTTCATTTTTACTACATAATAATTATAGTAATTCTGCAATGATTAGCACGAACATGCTTTAATAAAAAGAAATGTATGTCAATACTGAAATTCAATAATAAAATGTTAGACGGGAAGAATTCATTACAAATAGTTCAAGAAAAATAATACCTATTTGACTACCGTCTAAAGGCTATGATTTCGATGTACTTGTTTATTTCCAGATCGTTTACGTCGCATTGGTCGTGCTGCTCGCAACTATTGCGTTGGGATCATGTGATCTAAAAGATCCACCTGAACACATCAACAGCGACGTTTTAGAGACTTTTCGAATTGCAAATATACGTGCTTTTTGCTTTGTTGTCGTCTCTACTTAGACAGGCCTCATCGTTAATTTTTAAGTTATCTCATAATTATACTATTTTACTTATAATATGTATGTGTTGTTTCATTTTAATGCTGTCTCCATACACCGTATTCCAATGGGTTTTATCAAATGTTTCCCTCACAAGTGTACTGGAACACTTTATAATTCCCAATGGAATATATATAAATATATATAGCAGATAGTTTTACTATCTATTTATCTCTATTTAGTACTATTCATCGTTGTCAGAGACGTTGAAGATTTTAACTTATTTTTTATTTTCCTTAGTAACATTTTGAAGTTTGACAAATTTTAAATGATTTATTTTTCTAGAATCAAATAATTTTCGAAGACCTATACATGGTAAAGTTCACTCTGGTGCTTTAGTTTCTTGATGAATCTTGGAGGATATATTCATGCATTTCATTGATTGCTTCTGTTATTGAAACAAGACAAATGATTTTGCAAGAGTCCACATATTTTTAGAACCCTAACTTACTGTTCAAGAAACTTAAAAAAAAATTGGTTATTTTGACGAGTGATTCATTTAATTTCGATTGCTTAACCAGTCAGATAAAATGAAATATTACTTCGTCAAACATCACCTAAACTAAAAATCACTGCCATAAAAATATAAAACTCAAAAACAGCACAAATGTTTCGGCACATTTGACTGATTGCAGATAGTATCGTTTCATAGCATCCAAAAAAAAAAAAAATATATATATATATATATATATATATATATATATATTTTAGATGATATATAAAATGCACAAACTCAAAAATGCTAATGTAAGAACTTTAATAATTAAACAAGAGGCGAGCCACAATAAACATTGTATGCAATCTGTCATAAAAACATTTTATCCTCCTAGAAAATTTGACAGCAAACATGATGAGAAATCTATATTTAATTTCTAGTGCACGTGAATGGTCACATTGTTTTTTATATTGTGATAATCTTAATTTTTCTGGGTTTTTAATTTTTATTTTATTTTGAAGATGAACTGAAATATATAGAGTTATAAATTTAAGACAATTCTAATATATTATATTATGATTATTTTAGTTATAACGAACGAAAGGTCCTGTATATATTTGTGTTGCGATGTGTAAAAAAAATTATATATATATATATATTATATTTAAAAACAAAAAAATAATTATATTATTCACAATGGAATCCTCGCAAATGAGAAACCATATTTAATATTTCACATTAATATATGATTTAATTATGTTTTCCTCAAAAATGGAATTTATTATTACATTTACAATTGAAAATTTTCTGAATTTGTAAAGTTAACTAACAGTAAAATTCGTTATTGTTGAATTTCAAACAGAACTGTCAATTACCGTTATTTTATTATAAATTTTTATAAAATTAAATAAGATAAGGGAAAATTGTAGGTTAAATAACAAAGTGATATAGCACTAAATTAGACGGTAACACCTCTCAAATTGTGAAAAAAAATTTATTTATTTGGTATTATATATTAAATCAGATAAATGGCGTAGTATTTTTCTTTGCTAATCAGTTCAAGTTTTATATTTTACTCAAAAATTACAATCATATTAACTGAAATACCAGATGTGTCATGATAATTTAAAATGTAATCTAGATATAGTCAAATGACTCTTGAAAGTGACAATGACCTTATAATCTGTCGTCGTTCGATAATAGCTATCGCCATTTTCGTTAAATATGGCTTCGTCTGCGAGAATTCCTAAGAGTCTACGCTAATCATGCTATAGGAGTGCAATCAAATTGCTGTGTAGGTGAGATTTTAAAAACTCATTTCATTGTTCTCTATCACTGCTTGTTCGAATTGTCATTTCACTTGGTTTTAATTTCATTTATTATTATATTTACAAATACATTAGTAATAATTGCAGCCTTATTATTGCTAATTCAGATAACAAAATAGGAATATACATCATTTTATTGTAATTTACTTAAAATAAAGATAAAAATATTGAAAATATAGTCGTTTCTATCCCTTACTACCTTTTCAACAGCGGAGGTTTGACACTACATATCTACCTATGTCAAGCGCGTCAGTGTTGCAAACTATCGAAATAACACGCAATTCAAAAAGAAACCAACAGGTGGCCCATCTTATACTTGTTCTGGTTCGATGCTATTACATAAATATCAATTTGTAGGGACTGGCTTTGAATTTGAATTACATTTGGATGTCGGGTTTATTTACTTGTTACCAGTAGACCAGTTTCAAGTTACAACGTGCAGTTGTAGATAGAAGTATTTTAATCATTCAGTAAGTAAAACGTTTCGTTGCTGTGTGCGTTGAAACTTGAAACGGTGGCAGTGAATAAATATTAAAACCAATATTTCGATAAAAGTGTTAAGTAATATTATATGCAAATAGAAAGAAATTCTTTGGTATTCTTTTGTTAGTAATACAAAATAGTGTTTTGTTAGGTAAGTGATTTATTTGGATATTACAGCTTTAAAAAGTGAAAACGTTGAATTTTAAAAGCACATGTTTTCGAATTGACATTTACTTCTAAAAATACATTTTATAATTTATTGCCCATATCAATGTTTAGCCAATTATGCAATGGTATCAATTTGTAGGTATTCTTATTAGTTACAGTAGTATGTTTTCACATTAGATTAGCTTCGTTTATTTATAAAATACTATTTTTCCATGTATTTACATTACAATAATCTCTCTCTATACATTTACTGGTAGGTATAAAAAAAATTAATTGAAGTTTCATACGACTGTAATTTTTATATACTATGTATTATTTAAAATTTTCTTCTTGTATCCCTATTTAATGTATGGATTTTTTAAACGGAATTTTGACTTCGTTCGGCTTATTAAATTTCAATTTAAGCGATATATTTCTTAGAGATAGATAATGAGTAAGCATAAATTTTCAAAAATTAATGCGTTTCACAAAATGTCCCTTGAATAATTTGTTAATTTTCTCACTACATTAATAAAAAAAAACGCTACGTATTTGCAATCTGTCTAAAGTAAGAAATCGTATTGTACTGACTAGGTAAAAGGACGAGGTATGCGTTAATGTAATTTGTAGACGTCAAGCACACACACACACAAACAGAATTGTTGCCGATGGCTTTCGGTGCGACAGCCATAATTGAGCATCAGATACGCCCAGCCCGAATCATTTCCGTGAATTTATACCGAAACATTTATCACTTGGTAATTGACAAGAACGATAGCGCGAATATCGGACGTTATTTTCTACAGCTAAAACGTTGCAGTATATTTCACACAATACCATTGCCATTGGAAATATCTAAATGAAACAAACGATAAAAATATATAACATGAAATAAACGTATATAACTAGGGAAATGGGAGAGTTACCTTTTCAGTATTTCATCATTAAAATGGGTGATTTTGATAGGTTTCGTGGACAACGTATTTTAATAATGATTATGTACCAGGGGCGAACTAGCCATATTACTTCTTGGTCCAACTACCAAACCGGTTATTTTTAAGGGTTACACACAAATCATTACTTGTTTTGAAGCTTATTCAAAGAGATGTTCACAGATTTCATAGATATATTTTAGAATTAACGCTTTATTTTTTCTCAAAATAAACATACTGAAAATTGCTTATAATTCAATAAACCATCGAAAAAACGTGTTTTTTTTTTACGTATAAATCGTTTTAGACGTTATAAAAATGTTAGTTCTGTGATTATTTTAACTGCTTTACAACCACTGAATTTATTGGATAAGTATCACTTTCGATCGGTTAATTATTACAGAAAACTAATCAGTACTTCTAAATTTAATTTAAAAAAACATCATATATCGTAATTTTAGACGTATGTATCTATATTTGAGTTTCAGTGAATATTGTAAACGTCATTATGAAAATATTCAGAATAGATTCAAAGTTATTCAGTATCGGAGTATTTCGTTGTTTTTTTTTTCCAATAATTAGATACCTATTACTTCGTATAAGAAAATAAAAATAATAGTCCGGTTCTGTGTTGTACTATATAATGAAAATAATGTATTCTTTTGATCGTGAGGTGGAATTACCCTGATATCCCTACAAATGCAATATTATTTTATATAAATCAACAGTTGAATAAATTGATAGAATATCCTTTTTATTTATTATTTTATCAGAGATATAAACTATAATGGTTTAATTTATTATTAGTAGTATTGTGCGCGCCGCTATAGGGAATCTTCAGTGTGCGTGGCTGATATTTGCCGTGACCAGTGTATGTACGTAAACGCTAACCTGACTGAGCCCTGATTCCTTGTATGGCATGGAATACTGACATTTTTGAGCCGCATGTGTGTGTGTGTGTGTTTCCTAGACGGACAACTGGTGTACCCGGAGACACCTGCCGACGTACATCACAGGTGAAACATTCCATTTGACCTAGGCGGGACTCGACCTAGGTAAACTTCATAATTCATTTACTGTTTGGTAGAAGCGTTAGCCACTGACCACGGACACACCTAAAATGTTTTATAAAATTGCAAACAGTTCAATTTATTGTTAAAAATACTAGTTTTAACAAAAAGTTATTTTTCATATCATAAACCAATCGTTCTTTAATAAATAACACTAATATAGTAATATAAATCCATTAACATTAATTTAACGTTAATACTCGAAACACATTTACTGTCCTTATTATATTATGCAAATTCCACACAGCATAATTCAAATTATTAATCAAGTAATTGTTATAGTTTTAATAATGATGAGTATTACATCCTTCATATTGCAGAGTTATCTGCCTACAGTTTTGATATATGATAATTATTGCATAGTTTATAATTCACTAATCTACATATGTAGCTGCAAAGAACAGCTACGTATATTTAATATCATATTAAATTTTCCTCTATGATGCATTGCTCGTTATGCTCGAGTTCATTAAATACATAGCAGATAATACATATATATATAAGTGCATATTACTTCGCATTCCTTGCCACTTCACGAAATTTCCGTATGACATTTACTACGCGAAATAGTCGTCTGGGAAATGTTAGTTCCCCTCGGTTTTTTTCTTTTGATAAATATTTTATGTGAGGAATTCTCAATTTTTTTCCTTGAAGTGTATACTAAGATTTAGAATCGTACATACATTATATTCTTATAATATAAGATGGGCCATCTGTTGGTTTTCAATATTTTTCAATGATTGTTGTTGCTTTATTGAAGAGAGTACAGCGGAGGTTTGACACTACATATCTATCAATGTCAAACGCGTCAGTGTTGCAAACTGCCGAAATAACACGAACTTCAAAAAATAAACCAACAGGTGACCCATTATATATTAGTTGTGCGTTTTTACAGTTACCAATAGGTATAATATAAAAGATACCGCATGCAGCTCATTTTGTGAAACTCTGTATTATACCTACAGTACATAGTTCGTACTGAATTGCTTTCAAATAATTCCGAATGTAACTCAAATGTGAAAAGCTTAAAGGATTTTAACAGTTTAATGTTTAATTAAAATTATAATACACTTCGCTAGTTATGCGTTTCTATTAATAAGGGAGTATATGATATGAATATCTATTTGACAATGCTCATATTTCGTGTTTTCGCTTTAAATTTTAACTGGAAAAACTTATTATATGTCTGATTATAGGCGAATTTATTCTGTGTTATAATTTTGTATTTGAAACTTTTATAAACACGTTAACAGTGTATTTCACGAAACAGTTTTGTATGGTATTTCAAAAACAGTTTGTAAGAAATATTAGTATCTTAGATTTAATAGTAATTACTTTATCTCAAGTTCGTGCTGTTTTTTTTTCATATAGTGAAAAAGCAACGGCGGCCACTAATATCTCCCAATATATATTTTTTTCGCAGAACTGTGAAATCTCCTAAATTCTATTTGTTAAACATTCCAAGACAGATATTTGTGATTCGGATGTCCCAATAGTCTTAGAACCCAACGATAGAACTCTAAATGTCAAAATAACAGGTGTCCCAACATTTTAAATATTTAAATCCTTTATTAGTACACAACCCTGCAAATCTTATAATGTTTAGTATTGCTTGATAGGTGTCACTCTGAAGGTATTACCATGTCGCATAAATTTAAGAAATTGCAATTCATGTAATTGCATCATGTTTAATAATACATTTGATCAGTAACATTATTTCTACATATGTGGCCGTCACAAGATTTTTAAATTATAATGTAATTCAAACACTTCAATTCCAAAGTGTTACCTATTGAACTTAAGTATCACTGGATTTGTAGTGTCCTATAATACAAGTATATTTGGTTACTTAGAAATTTGGGATGTCTGGTATTTGGAGATTGAGAATTAGAGTAGTTTCGTTGAGTACAACAACGTTGTTTTCCAATATGTTGTAGATGCTAAAAATGTTATGTGGCAATTACTTATTTAACTTTATTAACGAATAATATATTTATAGAAACTATTTATGAGATCGCAAGTTTTGTTGAAATATGACTGCATGTTGAAGTAAATTTTGTAACATATATAAATATACTAGAATACATATATACTTTTTAAATGTATTAGCTATAATTCAATGAGGAATAAATTGAAACAAAACATACACAATGAATAAGAAGAACTTTCAAATAAATCTAATGACGGCGTGAACATACTTAATTCTAAAAGAGATGCTATAGAAATTGAAGCTATCTTCGCGAGAAATTTCATTCAATGGTCTAGGTACTTTTATTGATATGAAAAGAAATATGTTCAATAGTAATTCAGCATTTTTCTTAATTTTCTATCTTCAGTGACCAGTATATCAGTGTTCCTGATCAGTTAGTTTCTGCGTTATCACGCTGAATTGATTTTTTAAAATAAAAGTAAAAAGAAACTTCGCAAGTGTTCCTTCTCAGGGTTGGACTTTCGTGAAAGCTTGATCAATAAAATAGGACTAGAAACATGTTGGAAACCTTCCAATATTGCGCACCATACTCATAGCTCTGCTACTGTGATATTATTTGTCGTGCATACTTTTTATACCACATAACGTATATAATATCTAAATATTTTATCTATCACAGTTAATATTTTAAGAGCAACACAGCGCTGATTATGACGTCATTGTATTTGATATTTTGAAATAACTGTAGAAAATTAGCACGTTTCGTAATTTGCTGTTTTAAATATTTTGATGTATTACACTGCCATTTTTATTTGTTTATATTACACGCAGAGATCCCCAAATTTGAACAAAACTTTGTTCTGACAATTGTGTCTTGTTGCTTAAATTTTAGGCATCAAAATCACTAAGGTTGCATAACATTAAAATGACGCGCCTGGATGCCTGCACAAAGCGACGAATGTTTGCCCACCGAATGACGTATACTACCTTTTTTTCTTGTATCGTGAAAGGCCAATATATACCTGAAAATGATGAACTATTCTACGTTTTTTCTCTAAATCTTATAAGCTCTATTTAGTTCAAAGGAAATAGAAAGCATCAAACATTTGATATGTATCTACTATACACATACAAGTCCTAAGTGTATTTAGCCAAGCTTCTGAAAATGGTTAAGTTTTTTATTGTGTTTATCTATTTTAAAATCGATAAATGATTATTTACTGTACAGCATATCATATTCATGTACTATAGACTTTCAGTAATTAGATATTTTAATGTAGGCGCTTATATAAACATTCTAAATACCGTAAAATATGACGGATATGAACGCAATTGCATGAAATAAATAGTACCGCAAATGTGATCACAATTCATTGTTTAGTAACCCATAATATAATTCGGATTTACGTGTGAGTAAAAGCCGATTCCCAATCATAAACCAATAATGGTTATTTAATAGTTACCGTGATATAATTATTCATTGCATAAAATATACATTATTAAAATATACATTTTAATACTAAATTGGCATTTATACATATCATCAAGTATAGCTTTATATATAATATATATATATATATATATATATATATATATATATATATATATATATATATGTATATATATATATATATATATATATATATATATATAAATATATATATATATATATATATATATATATATATATATATATATATATATATATATATATATAATATATATATATATATATATATATATATATATATATATAAATAATATATATATATATATATATATATATATATATATATATATATATATATATATATATATATATATATATATATATATATATATATATATATATATATATACCTAGGTTCATGGGTTAAAAACTTAAATAATTTTTCAATTTCGGGTAATAAAATCATAATTTTTTGCACTGAATTGCAAATATTTAAAAATAATGGATAATTTTTTATTTATTAATAAAAATGTTGGGTTTTCATTAGTTCGCGGGAGATGTTTTTATGAGTCAAAAATATTATTCGTCACGTGACAGTTAATATAGCCACAATACCAATATTATTAAAATTATTTAGTGAAAACTTCAAAAACCTTAATAATAGTAATATAAAAAGATTTTTATAGAATAAGAATTTAAAATTTGCAATTTATATTTAAGGGGCAACAGCGCTTAAAAGCAACCCTCAGGTTGCACAAACGAGTCAGATTTCTTAATTAAATAATGATGTTTTGAAAAGGTTTTTTATTCATACTAATGAAATAATTAAATAATATTTCTATAGCCAAGGTATCATTAAAAAATCTATTCGCCAGAAGCTTAACACATTACATACTTCTTTAACTTTAAAATGTAAAATTGTTGATGTCTGCAATTTTAAAGCTGATATTAGTATGGAGTTAATTTCAGCTTCGTTAATTACTAAAGTAGTTTATTACAGTACTATGTTACATTATAATTATGAACATTTTTCTATGTTACTCTAGTTTTGCAGACGAATGATGAGGAATATAAGACAAATTTCAATTCGCTTAAAAAGTACTTTTTTTAGCGTTATCGAAATGTTTATCACGATCCTGAAGAATATTTGAGAATATACGAAGCGGGCAGATTCTTTGTAAATCGTTACATACAACTGCAACTGACAGGTAACAAATATGAGCTTTTAACCAACAAAAAAGACAACAAGGTAACAACTAAGAAAAACATTTTCAATTTATTTCATTTTGTCAGAAAAACAATGTGCTTGGTAAAAATATAGTAATTCAAATATATTGTGATATTTATATGGTAGTGAATAATAGTTTTGTTTATATTTCACACATTTTGAGAATTACTGAGGTATAGACATTCCCGAATTCACTAGAGTCTGAAATGTTAAGGTGATCGATTACGGGTTTAAGCTCAATTAGGTGCCGAATCCATGGGCATGATGTTGTATATTTTACGCTTTGCCCAAAATGACAAATTAGCACAGTTGAAATAACGATATATATATATATATATATATATATATATATATATATATTTATATATATATTTATATATATATATATATATATATATATATATATATATATATATATATATATATATATATATATATATATATATATATATATATATATATATATATATATATATACATATATATATATATATATATATATATATATATATATATATATATATATATATATATATATATTTATTTACTCCACAGGCCTGAATTTTGAAGAGAGCGTTCATACACAAACACTCGATACAGAAGTAAGTCAAAAGGTGCATAATATCCAGACAGTTTTTGTCACGATTAAAATACTTTCAATTTTATTAGAGTTTTTAAACTATATCTACAGCTCATATATAATAATAATTTATTTATTCAATAATCTAATTTTAGTTAGACCAGAATGTTATTATATATATGTATATAGTAACTTATGACTACACTATTGGAATATACCCAACTGGTCTATCATTGTTATTTTTATTGTAGTTCATTTGATCATTCATGAGTGTTGGAATACTAAAAAATAAATATCAATAATAACACTTGTTTTTCCTCATTGCGCTTCCACAATTTGTTTAAAACATACAGAATGAATACGCCTGTCGCTAAACAGCGATGACGTAACTCTCTAGCAATGTTTTTACCTTAGTGGAATATTTAATTGTGTAGGATCGCGATATATATCTGGACCATTATACATTGGGGTATCATATGGAAGAATGTCTCGATGTGCTACTGGTGCCGCCATTGCACTGACGAAAATACAGGCGAAAGTTAATATAACCTTAAACAAAAACATATTTTAGCAAGTTACTCGCTCATTTAATGCATCACTCAAAATAACTCTTTAGCAATTCATATATTTTAATAAATAATTATATAAATCTGTAATCTACGGTGAATTGCCAAATAGAGTTTGTTAGAATGTATGTATGTATGTATGATTGTATGTATGTATGTATGTATGTATGTACATACATACATACATGTCTTATATGGTTCTATGCAAGTATTATAAATTTGCTATGAAAATATATTAACTACAGAGGTTATCGAAAAAGATGAATAAACTGTAAAACTTTACAAGTCTTGCAGATTTCTCTAAGTATTATTAAATATTAAAATTTTTAGTTTTAGTTTGATTAATCATAAGTGTCTTAAAATAATTATGCGAATCTATACAACTCCAGAGCAACACGTAATATTGTAGTATCCATAAGAACGTATATAACTATATATATGCATATTAAAGTATGTATAACTTACCAAATATGAAGTCATGTTGAATAGATACTGATGAAGTTACTTCGGATTATATGCATATATATACAAACTTTCTACCCGAATAAAAACTGTTCAAAATATACTATTGTTATTTTATTTTTTCTGATGTATTAAATAAATAAGGAAACAATTTAATACTTCAAAAATATTAATTTACTAGAAATTTAAAGATAGGATAATAAGATAAATTTAAATATAAATAAACAATACAATAAAATGTTGTTGCAATATATAAATAATATAATACTGTAATATAATAGTGCAATAAAATAGCATTATTTGGCATATAATATATTGTTTACTACAAATAAAATGGTATTATTATAGAGAGATTGATATCAACAACGAATGATTATACTATAAAGAATATAGCCTCGAAATAAACAAAACATAAACACCATAACAACAATAAATAACTGACAAAATGAAGTAATATTAACAACAATACAAACTAAACAATATGACACAAATAAAAACTGAGATATAACTAAACAATATATACAGTTCTGTTCGTTCGTTTGGTTGTCTGCTTCTTGCAAGTTCAATTTTGTAAATTGTGCTCAATAATTCGTAAAAATTGGTAAGCAATAAGTATTGTGCTTTGTTCATCTCAAACTAGTTAATATAAACATTTTTTTTGCAAATTTAGTGCAACACGAATAATTATACTAACTTAGGATAGAAGAATAAATGTCATATTTTGTGTATTGTTGAGGGCAATCATATTATATCGGGCATTAATGACGTAATATATGAACGAGGAAGAACAAGGATGACAAAAACCTAAAAGGTGTATTTCCGTTATATTCTCAAGATCGATTTTTCATGATTACACTACTTACTATGTATGCATACATTCGAAAACTTCATGTCTATTCTCATCAAATGGGGTGGCAGAAAACCCTTTACCTTTTACTATTTAATTCTATCCTAATAAACTTCTTTTGCTTCATTCAAATTAATTAAATACTTCATAGACGCTCTTCTATTCCGTTTGTTCACAATTTGTCTTTCGCGCAACTCATTCTCAATCATATTTATCCACTTATTTAAAATAAGTAAAATTCCAATCCATAGTTTGTGAAGCAGTATATTGATTTTATAAAAAAAAATTAATTGTTTGGATAGCAAGCTCACGACTAATGAAAATAACTAGACTACTAAATTAAGTACATAATACAAAACGTAACAAAATATTTTCAATTATGATAAAATACGCACACAAGTTTTGAGTGGAACGTGTGGTAAGCAATGTTTTTAATCATGGTAATAACGATAGCGTGACGGACTTGCTCACAAAATAAAAAACAAAACACAAACAACCAACACTAGAAAAAAAAATATTCGTAGTAGTTGGTGGATCAATATTGTAGAAGCCATGTTTTCTACCCCTTTTCGTTTTGTTTATAGTGGTGAAAGCCCTGCCTTAAGTAGAACGTACCCTACCGTTACGATAATTTCATGTTTTTGAACCTAGTTTTGGTTTTAGTATATTTTTAATGTTATTCTTCTTTCAGTTATTTCAATTTTAAAATTTTACTACTACTACTTTTCATGAATCCTAAATAGTGTTGTTGATAATAATTTGTAGTATTTGAATTAAAAATCTAGACAAATATGTTCATTTGTTATAATATAAACATTATATAAACGTTAAACCAACAAAAATAAAGCCATCTTAACTTTCCAATCGACTGTTGCGTGGTGGTTTTCCCTTTTTCATGCATTTTTTCAATCTTTCTATATTTAACTGTGTATTCAAAAACCGCACTCGTTTCATTTATATTTATCAAACGTTTCATGCCATATTCTTATTAGTTGAAGTCAAAATTATGAAAGCGACTCGTCTTATGACTTTCTATAACTGCATAAATATATTTATTTAATCTTTCATCCAACATTTTATGAGTACTTCATGGATGAGTCATGCAAATAAGTATGAACACAATTGGAGCAATAAATTACATATATTTATGTATGCAGTTTATGACATGAAATGACAGATAAGTTGGCAATGCTCTGATCTCTAATATTAATAATTTATTTATATTATTATACATATATCCTTGACAACGATGAAAACAGACAATGAATATGTGTTAGAATGTTTAAATAACTCGATTGCATTCAAATCGAATTAATTTTATTCAGAGGTTATTTATATTTTACTAATAAAGTGCTATTAAAAGTATTAATTGTTTATATAGGTTGGTATTTATTAAATACACGTGTTTATATTCAATTTAGCGCTATTTAATAGTTTAATTTAATTTCATAATAAAATAATTAATAACATTTACGAATAGCGTTGGTGCAATTGGCCATCAATTTATACATTTATTTTAATAACTTACGTCAAATACAAATAGAATTAAAAATTTCATATCAGAATGAGTCGTTCTCTAGGATCAAGGAAAGTCATATCATATAAGATGCCTTTGAGATTGTGCTCCTATTCGATACCAAGTTCAAAGGCAATTCAATCAAATATTTTTTGTTTTATATCAAGGCAATTCCGGTTTATTGATAAATAAGCAGGAGTGGAATGGCCTATAAGTCTACTTGACTTTCTTCTACGTGAAATCTTTTTACTTTATTTTAACCTTAGACAGTTATGAATCAATATTGCTGGATAGAAAATATTCCGTAAAATCTCGACACGATTCAGCTGAATTGACAAAGTAGAAAGGGTTTTTATTGGACGGTTAGTCATGATAAATGATTATATTTTGTTATTAATTCATTGGGAAATTCTATTTGACAAGCAAGAAAAAAGAATGAAAATGACATTTTCTTAAAAACTCTAAAAGAAGTTTTAAACCGCGCGTAGGTTGTACTATATCATGCTCTTTCATAGACGAATATTGAGATCACTTATGCTTCCAATCCAGAGCGTTATCTCTGACTACATAAGCTATGCCGTCACATATCATTTGGTAAAATAGACGTTTTACTTTAAAAAAAAAAATGACCTATACTAAACTGTTATAAATGATCCGATCCCAAATGAAATTTGTAAAATGTTTGTACAAATTAGAAGTGTAGCAATTTTGCATTTGTATTTTAAATTCCTGGTTTATAGTTTGACAGTTATTTTTCAAAAATGACTCGAAAAAAGCATATGTCGTGTAGGATATCCGAATTTTTATAATAACCACTTAAACTTGCCATCCACTGACGCCAGGTTATAAAGGTATGCGTTGTTTTACATTCATCTGTAAAATGTTACCGATACATCTCCATCATTTCAATATTGAATAAATAATATATAATTCTAACCATAACTTGAAATTTATTTCATCAATATATATATATATATATATATATATATATATATATATATATATATATATATATATATATATATATATATATATATATATATATATATATATATATATATATATATATATATATACATATATATATATATATATATATATATATATATATATATATATATAAATATATATATATATATATATATATATATATATATATAGTATATATATATATATATATATATATATATATATATATATATATATATATATATTGAAACCTTTTATTTTATATTTATTAGAGTTTAGGGTCATGGACCGGGTTTTGGGGATTCAAGAGACAAGGAAATAGATTATCTGTGCTCTGTGGACATCGCTGTCCACTGTGTAGTATCCCGTTTTCTTTTATGTAACAGAAATATCTAGAAAATCTGATCGGTATGGAGGCATGTTTTTATGTATTTGCAAGTTGTCTTTCAGGCAGTTCAGTGGTATTAGTATGAAATCGACTTGTAGAGGTCGATTACCCTCTCTTAAAAGTCTTCCCCTCACCGTTTAACGGCGGCGAGTCACATATTGCTTTATTCGTTTTATTATGTTGTGGAGTTAGAAATAGTGTGGGGGTAGGGTGGTGTCGTTATAGCGATTCACTTTAATTTGTCTGCATGTTCGAGCGTTTTGTAATGTGATTTAAAATATTGGCCGACCCTTTGATCTAAAATTGCTAGGAAAGCTTTTTGTATATACACTTGCCAATGAAGGGCACAGATATTGTGAGGGGAATCATCGTATTTTATACACTGGTTTTACTAACTTAATAAAAAAAAAACATTTCACTTCTGGCATTAAAATTACACCATGTAATAAATGAAAGCTAAATCATTCTTTATTTAAAGTTCTTAACAATGAACATTTGTACATATATAACTAGAATATACTAGTGCATGTATATACTTAAATTATGTAGTATATATTTATTATTTACTCAAAATTATATATATATTTTTTAATATCGAATTCTTGAACACCGCGTTATATGAAACGGTTCCAGGATGTTCAATTTAAAGATTTCTGCTGTCTGGTTTCGGGTGCTTGGTTCCGGGTTACTCGTTTATTTTAGACAGTACGAAAAAATACTGAAGAAATGCGTTGAACGAGACAAGAAGAAAAATTAAATCTTGTATCAGTAATGTAGCTTTATTATTCAAAATGACAAAAAAGTTATAAATTTAAAAATATTTCTTGAGTAACAAATTCTTTATCGTAATATGAATATAAAATTAGAAAAAAAATGGTCATTCATAGTTTTTTCATACGTTAGCTAACACGACCATAAATCCTATCTTCAAGCGTAAATTATGTTACAATATTATTTGAAAGAGCCTACTCTTTGTTTAGTAATTTTTAAGTGGCCGTATCTATAACTGTATTAACAATTTATAAAGGTTACAGAATTCTTGTTTTTGTTATTTTCTATAAATGTGAATGAAGTAATGTAATTTATATAAAAACATGTTGAACTTTTTCATAGCAATATAATTGCTTGCAAAATGATTGTATGAATAAATTTAGTTGATGTAACATCCTTGTTCTAGAATTTAAGGTGAACCATCAGGCTTGTTTAGAAAACATCGTGCCTTGCAAATGAAAAGAAACGAATACCATTCGATGTGCATTTGCATAAAAAATGCCTAGTACATTTAATTTATTTTGATCTTGTATTAATGGAGAAAAAAAACCTATGAAAAAGCGCCTATTTTGGGGGGTTTTTTTTCATTTGCAAGGCATGATGTTTTCGCGAGCTTGATGGTTCACCTTAATTTTATAAAACGTATACCGCGTTATTATCCAGAGCAAAATAATATTTAACTATTCTGGGATTGGAGTAGTAATTATGCATTACCATAATAAGTTACCTTTTAATATTAGTGTTATTTTTTATGTTAGATTAAATATACATATAAACAGCTGTTTCTATCAAGTTTTATATGACTACAGGGCAGCAATGTTGAGTGACTTGAGAATTAATTGCGAAAACATTGTTTTTAAGGAAAAATCTGCATTTTTTCAATATTAAATATCACATTTTTTGTAGGGATTACTCACGTTTTATAGTATATCAATAGCGGCTTTGTTCTACTTTAAACCTCACTTCAACTGAGATAAATTGTTATTCTATAATATAGTCACTCTTGATAGTGTATAGCAAGAGTAAATGTTGCTTTTTTACGAAGAAAGAATATTTTATGTACTCGTATTAGTAAATTCTATTTCTAAGTTTTCATTTTAAATTGGTAAAACAATTCAAAACAAAGTTTCGAAATACAATCAAAATGTAAATATATCATTAGAGATATATTTTATCCATACCCACGGTTATCTTGCTATACTTTTATGATACCTATATGAAAAACAATGACATCATATGTATGTTTCGTAAAATATGTGCTAGGAGTTCTATAAGTTTATCACTAGTGATAAACTTACAGAATAGGAACCCTGTTGTCTAGAAAAGTATTATATGGTGTAACTTCAAGTGCTATATCCTTAAAAAATACTACAACTGTTTGAAAACATTGGTTGGTTATAGTTACAGATGAAAATAACTATAACATTAAATGCGCATAATTTGTAATGAAAAACCGTTAATTTTATCCCCGCTTTGGACTGAGCTCGCACTACCAGAAGAGGGTGTGCATTAAGTGTGTCTCACTCTCAATTAAATGTAGATAAAAGGGTGCTATTTTATTTTTGAACTCAGATAAGAGAAGAAGGGAGATTGTTGTAAAAATGAACGCGCTTTTTGATGGGTTTTTTCAACCCTGTTCATTATTGATTCCTTAACATTTTTGTACGTATACATAATATGGCGAATGTTTCTGATTGATTTACCGTTTCGCTCACTATTGTCTTATATGTGATTTGAGCTTTAAAAACGCATAAGAGAAATGATAACTATGATATCGCTAATCTTAGATTACTTGGATGGCGACATCAGTGGAATAACTTAAGCTTAATTACTAAACAAAATGTGCTAACCGATATTAAATATTTCTTTACAAATTTAAAACAATTCTTAAATTTAATTGAAGTAACTACTTTGTTATGATCAAACATTTACCAATTACATTTTTGGTGCACTCTAATGCCGAGAGTTTCCCGGTTCAAAATGTCGTGAGATTTTTTCATAAATAAATTGTTTATTTGGCATCAACTTGACCTGGTCGAATAAATAGTTTAATCGATAGGCCTGAAGTAAATATATTCCATATTGCATATTCGAAATACATATAGAAAATATATGTTTTATTTATAACTTTTTATTAAACTCACATTCCTAAAACCACACCTTTAAATTTGTTGAGGCATAAAATAGTTTGTGTCATTCATTCAAATTATTAAACATACAAATATGTGCAATGACTAAACTAGGAAATGAATTAATAATGAACTTCCGCAATGACATTGAGGATAACTTTTTAGAAAAAAATTAATACTTCATTCAATAATAGCTTATTCAACTAATACGCCAGTGAATCACTTTAATTTTAATCTTGTTTATTTTAAAACAGATTTAACTTAAACAAACTAACACCATATTTTTCAATTTATTTTGTCATGCTTTCCACAAACACTAAAGTCTCACTTTTAATCATTTCATAAAATTAAAACATACTATTCTTATAACATAACATTACGTAACATAACACAACTTAAAGAAGACGAATTTATGTACATATATTTAGCTTATCTACATGAAGATGTGCTAGGGTAATCCGGCTTACAAAAAATCTGGATAATCAAGCAAAGAAGGAAAAAATGTTTTATTTCAAGGTACAGTATAACTATTCCATAATAACTGTTAAAAAATATTCAAGTTTCTATTGCAAAAAAGAAATACTTTTATCGAACTCTATAAACCGTAACTGTATAGTCATCTGCAGAGAACAAATATTATGAGTTAAATAGGTATGTAATCAGTGAGTTATGAAACTTAAGCTTATTGTTCATACGGAACATTAAAAATGAAAATAAGTATCACTTTACGATTTTTATAAACATATTTCATAGAAACAAAACTAACCTCATTATATTATTTCTGAAAATAAAATGAGTAAATACCACATTGTTACGGAGACAGTAGGCATGTTTATCAATAAATTTCCTGTACTTATTACGCGTAAATATCTATATTTATATATAATGTAGTAATTCTTCCGGATGAATAACGCGGTTGAAACTATGTCGTTGATTACAGTGTTGGCAATATGGTAAAGTCTCGCCGATGGATCGGATTGAAATTCCTCATGTCACATATGTACACCACAGCAAAATATCTCACATACCATTTAGATACTAATCTGACAGTTTGCCAATTGTTTAAACGTCACCACAAAATATATATATACCCATTACCCACGCGAGATGTAATATTGTCGAGCTTGTATGTTTCATTGAAATTGATATGTCACTTTCATTGTCTTGATACAAAATCCTGCTAAATGATAGATATGTTTGAATGTTGAATTTATATTTTTGCTTATTATTAAAATAATAGAGATATCACGGTTGAATTAACTATAAGAATAAACATTCTGCATAGCAAAACTTTTATTGTAAGTCAAAGTTTAATCTAAGTTAATTCTATTTAAATTAAAGTTTATATAACAGACGTTATAATTTTATCTCTAGGAGCTTTAACGTTGCTAGGAAACAGCTAAAGTGTGCGCAATAATTTTTGTTCGTTTCTTTTTAACTAACTAAATCTAACTTTTCAATTTATTTTTCTATCCTGGCTTGTTAGTACGTCACAAGAATTATAATTAAATTTTAATATCATGTATTTTATATACTTGCTGCATTATAGAACCTTTGCACATGATTTCATAAAAATAAATATATTTTTGTTAATATTTTTATAACATATATTTCTACTTACAAATAGTATAAAGGTACATAATTGCTTATTGTTCAATGTAAAATAAGTTTAAAAAAGTCGATGTAAGTAATTAAACTATTCCAAAAGAGACGTCATAATTTTATATATGTACATACAAAAATAACATAGAGTAATTTTTCATTACAAAAGCTATTTTGCAAACTGCTCCCAGCTAAAGTTTGTATAGAATTACCTGAAAAACTTATTTCTAAAGCATATAAATAAATAAATGTTTCTATTAAATATTTAAAGTATTTGAATAGCCGAGTGCTAAATAAATGTCTTACTAATGCTCGGTTTCACCAACGTTAGATACATTTATTCCTCAGTTAAATAAAAGGTTAAACTAACAGTAATGTTATTTTTCCATAAGAAATGTCAGTTTGATTCGATATTGGTTATTTTAAATAAGGGCGAGCTGTTTAGCCTAAAGTTTGCCATAGCGAATTTCTGAATACATAAACAATACCTATATGTACTATAATTATAATGATCAATGCGACAAATAAACCAACAATGGTATAGTAATCAATCAAAGATATCTTTATTCATATCTTAATTATTATAAACATCGGCCATGTGTTGGCCCTAAAGTTTCTTTTACGTAGTCAGTATATTTTGATTTGATAGTATATAAATTCAAATATTAATTGTTTAAATTTCAAGAAAATATTTTCATTCATTATGTCCAATAAAATTGTAAAGTTAGTTTATTGTCAGATTTCTAAAAAAAAACATGTATTTTAGATTTAAAATGTTCGATTCTATAGTAATATAAAGAAAATATAATTATTCATTACACATTATTAAAAATTATTATGGTCGAACATTTTTTAGATTTCAAATGAACTTTAAACCTTACAAAATATTTTCATATAATATATTAAATTATTTACTAACCTTTGTAACGCTTTTTCACTAAACTTATTTCTGACAATAAATGTTAAATGTCAAAATATTTGAATATTTAAAACAGTTGACATCCATAGTAGATGCGATTTACGAGTATAATATATAATTTCCCATACCTACGTAACTATGGCAATATAAATAAGATAAGATCTTGTAACTGGTACACTTTTTGAAGAAATGTTTTAAACAAAAGTTGTGCAGAATACTAATATCTTTCAATTTTATTCTAACTATTTTTACTGCAAGTGCAGCCGTTTCGGAGATATTGCAGAAATTGCAAAAAAAAGTCTTAAGTAAACATGCACTTCCGGTTTGAATATGCTTTTCAAAAATAGAAGGTTATCTTCCAAGGCATATACAAATTTTAAAGTTTAATAATTTTATCTTCAACAGAGTAGGCTGTAGAGCGCGCATACATACCCACAGACACATTTCGAGAATATTTTTTTTCATGATTACAATACTTACTTATTACTTCAAAGATAGTAAAAAGTATATTCGGCGAGCTGATAGATATAAAACTCATTTAAAGATTGTGTCTATTTTTCTTTGCTACGTATATATCTGTCGACCAAGAACAAATAGACTAGAAGCAGTGCAATTTGCTTTACGTGTTTGAACGTATAGGCGTACATTTAATTAGAGGTTAGAAATACAAAATAAGGAAGAATTTCTTATATACAGAAAATATCAAGTAAACACAAATATTGCGCTAGAATGCACATACAAAAGTTTTTTATACAAATGAATTGATTTTCATTGTAAAATCTTTACCGAATATACAAATCAATTTTCTATAACATTTTAATTCATACTTACATCGTTAATGGTTGATAAAATATTGATTGAAATTCATAAAAATTTAATATCCTGATATATTGTAGTAATTTGTGCGTTTTTGATTTCAAACAAAAGTGCTTTTTAAGACAATTAAAATATTTTATATGTTTTATAAGATAACATTGCCGCTATACGCTACCCAAAAATATGCTAAAAAGAAGGATGAACAATTTAAATTATTTGTTAAAAAATATTTGATAACAAGCGTTAGGCTCTTAAATTTTTTAAAACTTCTTATGTCATAATAAAGCTTTTAATAAGAAATAAATTTAAATAAAATTATAATTTTACACAACGAAATGATTTTACTATACATATACATATGTATGTGAAGTGCAGATCAAATATCGCATTAAACTTATTATGCACCAAAATCTACGGGGAAAACAGCCGATGAGTCTAGTAAAGATAAAAAAAAAAAATTATAACAAAGAAAATACTTTTGCTAGCTGAAATGCCAAAAATATTTCTTACATACCTATAATAAATTCAGTACGGACTTCTATTACTAATATGATATTTTAATCATAATTCAAACTTCGTACAATCAAGTTGTTGTAATCTACACATAGTTTAAACTCGTTGTCAACCATATTGATAATCGATACTACATAGTCACCACCTGTATTCATTAGTAACCACATTATTTCCGGTATCAAAACGGTAACGGACGGACACACGGTTAAACTGAAAAAAGTACAGCTTTGACAAAAAATAGGAAATGGATTATGTATCCGCGTAGTTCGTAGCATTTGTGTGGCTTGCGCAACTTTACTTTTATTTTTTACTATTAGTTTTATTGAAAAGATACGCCAACTGAAATAGTGAACAGTGCACTTTTATTTTTATAAAGCCAAAACTAACAAAATAAATTGAACGATTCGAAAAAAGAGTGTTATATGAATTCATTTGAATCAAGCGACTCTAATGGAGATTGTGTGAATTTGATGGCATGGATTTGATTCGCAATTTAAATCCGATGGGCTTTGTACTTCCGGAGTTACTTATTGTGATTGATTGATTTTAGAATTATTTTTGTTTTTGCATATTGCTGTGTTTTATACATATGTAACTTCATGCCTATTCCCATCAAATGGGGTGGCAGAAAACCCTTTACATCTATTTGTATCTTGACAATCTTTCGCCATTCAACTCTATCCGTACAGACTTCTTTTGCTTCTTTCAAATTCATTAAATTCTACATACATGCTCTTTTATATTTCTAGCACATGATTTTCTTATACGTTTATATTAGAATTTTAGTTTTTCTGTTTTATATATATATGTATATATATATATATATATATATATATTTATATATATATATATATATATATATATATATATATATATATGTATATATATATATATATATATATATATATAATATATATATATATGTATATATATATATATATATATATATATATATATATATATAGTATATATATATATATATATATATATATATATATATATATATATATATATATATGTATATATATATATATATATATATATATATATATATATATATATATATATAAATAAAATAACACTCTCGGTTAGTTTATTTTAGTTATTTTATTTAGTTATTTTATTTTATATTTAATCATGTTTCAACGAGAGCCGACAGCTAAATCCATACAATTCATATATATATATATATATATATATATATATATATTTATATGTATATATATATATATATATATATATATATTTATATATATATATATATATATATATATATATATATATATATATATATATATCTATATATATATATATATATATATATATATATATATATATATATATATATATATATATATATATATATAATACTATTTCATAACCTACGTAATTTGTTTACTTAGTGAAGTGATTTTTATTTACTCTCCCTGTACTGGTTTAGTTAAGGACATGCTGTAATCGGTAATCTTAACCAACCACATAGCTACACTACTTAGTCACGGAAAGTAGTGCATATGTGAGAGTAAAGAAATTACAACGCTTAACTGAATAGACTATTATATAAATTAAAAGTGGTACTGTCTAAAAAATTAATAATTCACAAGTATATTTTTGGCATGAATAAATAATATCAACCGAGGGTTGTGTTGATCATAATTTGTCCAAATTTGTAATCCAAATATCACAAATTTGGTTTAAGTTGAAATATAATCTTAGTTTCTTACAATATAACCACATTCTGCATTCTAACGGGGTGTTGCAAGTTATAGTCACAAGAAATGCATCAAATAAAAAAAAATGAAATGCTAACTATTGTTGTATATAAACCTTTTTAGGACTCTCATAAAAATGTATCATAACTTGTTTGGAAGCCTACTTAAATAATAAAAAATATACATTGGCTAATTTTACTTTTTATACATATGTAAGAAAGTAAAAATGAACTTACATAACTTTCACAGTAAAACTGCACACGTGCAATTTTACTTAATTGAGGGAAAAATTACTTAATAATTTAATTTAATTTTAATTATTAGACTATAATGTAATTAATATTAAAAAGTTTAATTTAACAATGAAAATGACATTTAAAAAATTAAACAGGTTAGAGAAGTTAATCTAAATATAAGAATATGTATAGAAATATATATGTATAGAAATATATATGTATGTCGTAAATAAATACTGTGTTCCCCATGCAGGATTCAGCACCGCGTGTAACGCTACAATATATTAAGCGATAATCTGTTTAGGTCCTGTATTTGCAATAACGTCCACATTCTGTATCATGAAAGTGGGTTAATTTCGACTTCATTGCTTAAATTACAATAACTAATCGACAGTTCGACACCAATATTTACGATTCATAAGATATGTAATTTAGATATGATATCTTTGATAGAAACCTAATAAAATCTGTACCTAAAAACTTTACTGAATACCATACATAAATAAAACATCTGCAGTGTATTGCATTGTGCTATTTTATACGTAGTAGGTATATTTTGTTTAGGAAGGAAAGATATTAAACCATATAAATTTTTAATTTCAAGAAAATATTTTGATCCATTACGTTATTTAGAAATTATTATGTCCGGACGTTTTTTAGCCCGGCCATAATAATTTCTAATATAGTACATAAGTAATGTAATGTAATGTCATATAAGGTGTATTTTCGAAAATTTTCATCATTACAATACTTCCTT